>QNGE01002693.1:14321-49758 GCA_008508345.1 Paragonimus westermani
GCTGAGCGTTTACCGTACCGGGCATTATATACTGAGGGCACTAGCGATTGGGTTAAACCGCGTGGTGGTCAAGCAACAACGTGGTCAGGAAATATGAAGACTTTGACTGCTCCATTGAGCAAAGTGGGCAGGCATCGCCTGCCTGGATGGGGTCCTTGTGATCACTCAAACCGTTGGTTAGAGACGCTATCCGAGATGGCGGTGTGTCGCAGTCAATGGCGTACCTGTATCCATACCATTTCTATTTCTTCCATTTAGTCTTCTTCAATCTTTTTTGTCCTTCGTAGTACTCTTTCCTTCTAGGATATTCCACGTCACTGTTGAGGTGAGCGGCGGCCCGAGCCAAAGTACCTTTTGGTCAGGCTCATGGCTGTTATGACGATCACGACGATGGCGAAGCTTTGTGCAC
The DNA here is from genome assembly GCA_008508345.1 of Paragonimus westermani. Taxonomy (NCBI): domain Eukaryota; kingdom Metazoa; phylum Platyhelminthes; class Trematoda; order Plagiorchiida; family Troglotrematidae; genus Paragonimus; species Paragonimus westermani. The sequence continues at coordinate 14,731 of QNGE01002693.1, forward strand.
TATTTCACGGCGAGCAACTACTTCTGGAAACAGTCTACGATTAGGATCGCCTTCACCCTGAGCCCTGTTAGTTACGTGTTTATCATATGTGTCCCAGTATACTTTGAGCCCACACCTTAGCACCGGCCAATCAATTCGACGACGTGCATTTTCTTTGTTGTAGTTTTAACCCGCTGTGAGTTGACACGGAGTTTGCACAAATTTAAGTTGCTTGTGAAGACGTCTGCTGTAGGTAATGGTCGTTCCGTTGGATCTCTTCATCCGGTGGCCACCTCCTCGGTTTTTATTCCTTTCATCTCTACTCTCCGTTATCTATCATTCTACTGGTTTTTCTGAAAACCTCGGCTGTCGGGTGTCTTGGGTTGTTCGATGTGCTTTGGCCAATTATCTCGATGTATTGTTTGTTTTCAGTCAACGGTTGATGTTTTGATTCAGTTAGCTGGGCATGTTCCTCGATGTACATGCTTGAACTTTTCGGCCATTGTTTTCGTTTTACGTTGTTGCCTTTTGGGCGCATCATCATATCGAGACGCAAAATTGCTTGACGGATGTTGAAGAACAAATATAGTGGAACCTCTCCACAATGACCTCCTTCGAAGCCTGTAACACATACAACTTCTAGTTGGTGGGTGTTGTGGCGGAGATTTGTCGAACGTTTATCATTTAGGTGAAACCCAATGGCGAAAAATTTCGGCTGAACCCAAACCAGTGACATAAGTAGCATACCAAAACGCGACAGGCGCCTTACCAGGTGTGTTACGAACCCGCACCGTAACTCGGAAAGGTCATATTTTGGGCTCCCGGTGTGGCAGAGCGCCTGACGTATGGCGATGTTGTTCTTGTTACTGGTCTAAATCCAGCCGAAGCCTAATTTATCCATAATTCAGTCTTCTAATTTAATAGCTCTGGGAGCCAGTTACTTAGAACATCTATACATTCTTTAGACTTTGTCTTCACCAAAAGGTAAAGTGGTCAATTAATTGTGGTTCTACTGTCTGTACGGACCGTTTCCCATTAATATTTACATGTTTTCCCAGTAATTACCTAAGTTCCCATGCGAGTCATACTGAAAAGCGGTTATTTTGAAGGGCGATGTTGGATTATTCCTCAGGATATACTGTCGCAGCTACGTGGCAATAGCTGTGTATTATGTAACTGACACGTCTTTCCCCACGGGTTTCTTTTTTAATAGGGTTTTATTTTTTCCATATCCTCCTGGTGGTGACAAGTACATTTCTCAGCCTTTAAAATTTTAAGCATGACACTAGAAATCGAGACGCACCGCAGCCTGAGAAGACACTGACAAATTTTGTTTGAGGTATTTCCATCACTGCTGAGACAAACTTGAGCGGTGTAATTGGATTATGCTTGAGGCCGATTAAGACAGTTTCGAAACAGGTTGTAGACAATGGATAAGTTGGGTTATTGGTATAACGATACTGAAATAAACCAGATTACTAATAACTTGTAAGCTGTTCTGAAATCGGACTGTTCAATTTGGTTTTCACGGGAACTTGCCATATTCTGATCGTGGAAGCCGAATTCTCATTCTGCCACTACCAGCCAACGGACTATCATGCAAATGCGCCCTAATTTGTTACGTAGATAACGTGGTTTGGTATGTTCATCTGCTCCACTTGTCGACACCACCGAGGTGTTGTTGCAGATATGGTGGGAGCCTAGATGGTTCCTAAGTGCAAGATTTGAACAGGCGATAACCGACTTCGATGGTGATATGACATGCTGTATACAGTACAGTTAGAGCTGTGTGTAAGCGGAACAGTTGCCGGGCAAAATCAGTACCATTCTGTCCTCCACCAAGAAAATGTTATTCCTTTTGATATCGACAGCATCAAATACAAATAGGTAGTGAATGTAATCTTCGGAAGCGCCTCAACCCGTTATTTCTCCCTATTGCCGATGTCTTCAGCTCTTCATCTTTACGTTGCGTTCTAGCTACATCTTTATACGTTCTTTGGAAAGTTTCCTTATAGGCGCTTTTCTCTTTCCAGTTCGAAACTTCGTTTGAGAAATGTCTAGATCAATAGCTCACTTTCAGCTAGGCTAAAAACTTGATTCTCTTTGTATCTACTCAGTGTAGCTTGTGAAAAGCCTGCTCTATCCTTCAAGTAGATTGCAGGCGCGTGTGTGCCTCCGTCGGACGGTACAGAGAGGCCAACATTGCTTCGAGTCGGTTTTACAACCCATCGCTATTCACCGAAACCTGTTTTCATCTTACTTGATGGCGCACCAAGCTGGGAGTTGGTATGTATTTTGGTTCTGTTGTCTGTAAATTAATCAGCGCTTTCTATTCAGGTCTCCTCGCATTAATGGTCTTAGTTTGAAACTCTTTCCTCCTCCTCCTCCTCCTCCTCCTCCTCCTCCTCTTCAACATCATCATAGACAGCAATGCATCAGTGGTTCACACTAATGCTTAACTACCACATAACCATGAAAAAGAAAGAAAGCAAGCTCTGTATAGGAAGGGAGGAGAAAAAAAGAAGAGGGGGGGAAATGGACGTAACTACTAAAAATAGTTACTTCTATATCCAGCCATTCGGCATCAAGGTGCCTACACCTTGCAAACAAGCAGCCGAGCCGTTAATGAAGGTAAGGCGTCATCATTGGGACAGCTTCCTTACGGTTTTCACTGCCCCGCATCATTAAATGCACTCACTTCATAGACAACTCGGCCAAACAGCGACAACATTCTTTTGTCCTCTTTGTAAATGTGAACTTCATTGATCATCTACTCCTTGTTTACCAGCGCTTAGCTTCAGAACTAGAGTTTTAATTCCTTGCCGTCGATTATCGACTGGATGACTCTGCGAGCATTGGAATGAACTACGTTGATTTTCAGCGTAAGATTTCGCCACATGCAGTCAGCTATTATGTAGCGTCCTCCGATTCGATGTGCTGTCGCTTCACCGTGCAGCCAGTTTGCACCGTAGTCGTCGCACCAACGTTGGCCGGCTGGTGACTAATTTCACTTGGATCACGGTTTCCTAATCTACCGGCTTAGTAACAATCTTTTGTCGTTAGGACGCTTCTATTCCCATTGAGCGTCGCTGACATTGGCAGGATCATTTTTGTTGTAGATCAACCTGCAGAGAAAATTCCGATTTGGCAAGGTAGCGAGAACTGTGGTCTCTGATGGTTGGGAACAGTGGTGGTGTAGTTCGTAGCTCGGGTTGATGGTTTTGGTATTGATATGTTCGCCGAGTTTGCAACCTAGGTGCCAAGCTCGGCACACATATCAATACCAGAACTGTGGTCTCGTATAGCAGTGACTAATGGGCCATATCGAGGGTTGTGGGTGCCAAACAGGTGGCCATTGTTAGAACTGGGTAAGTGTTTGCCGGTGGGTAGGACAGTACAACAGGTATTTCGTGAGGTCCGGCTAAAACTGTCGGTTTTAACAGGTGGTCTGTCGTAGGATGGGTCGCTGTAGCAGGGATTTACTGTATGCAAGCTGTCCGCTCGCAAAGAACAGAACAGTGTCAACCCCACGAAAACAGCAGAATTTTGACATTTGTACGTTATGCCGCCAGCCACTTGTCAGAAATCAGTTTTTACATGCACATAGTGTCATCAATTCACCTTTTTCGTCGACCTTCCTTTTGTCTTCCATCATTTGATTTTGGCCGTGTCTATTAATATATATTCAGGTGATTTTCTAGTAAGCGGCCGATTTGGTAAGATCGAATATCTTCTAACCATTCCGGTATACCAAACCCAACGGTTCAAATTTGTTATTAACCATCCATTGAGCTCCAATGGAAGGCATCACGTTTTCACAGTTGTCTGATTGGTTATCCACCAAGCAAATCTGTCTCGTTTCTATGCAACATGCACATGAAGACCGTTTCTGGATGCACTTTGCTGGTCATCCCATCTGGCTAAGCACTGATTGTACATTAATCTACTCCATAATTAACGCCTAACCAATAATTACACGACATTCGTTTTCCAGGCAGGAATGGATGCTGCCAGACTCCAGTGGGAAGCGGTCCACCTGTGATCTAATCTATCTAACTGACCCTGTCACCTTGGTTTAATTCATGCTGTTTGTTAGCTGTTACCGGCTTCTAGCCCACCCACACGCGTACATTTCACACCTTCTTTCACTATGTATGTGTCAGACAGAACTTGACTCTCCCGTAAACACATTGTAGATAATGTTGTTTTGTGAATGGACGTAAAGGCACACATCATGCCACCCATGGTTAGCCGATTTACAGTCCATGACTATTTTGAATCACAAACACATTCTGAAGTTAAATTTTGTCTCTGTCATTAAAACTTAATGCTGCGGTGGTATTGGACGGTCCAAGTAAAATGTCATTTTGGTATAGCATTTCGATCGCACCTAACGTAAAGTTAGTGGTTCGGCGATCAGTACGGCTGTTTCATGTGAGCGTGTGCCTGGATTCAAAATCTGGTAGCAGCAGAGATGTACACTGCTGACGATCCTCAACAAAGACGAAACCCGAATTAAACACTTCTTTTCAAAACGGACTGGCTGAATAGTCCGAATACGAAAGTTGCAGTCACTTATGGGTATACTAATATTGTAAATTGTGCATCTATTAACGGTTGTGTGAAACAGAAGTGGTCGAATTCACTCAATTACCCTGTGTTTTTCAGTTTTCGAACAGAGTTAATATGCAGTACTTGCATTATTTTCTTTATTTACTTCTATTTTAACCATACGGATGGTGGATTTACCACCGCAGCGATGTTACTGATACATTATTTTCTCCTTCTCATTATTACCAGGAGCTCTCGCAAGACTGTTAAATTACCAGGTTTTAAATCCCGGTCAAATATACCTGTTGGATCAATTAGTTTTTTCCCCAAACAGGACGAAGATATTTCTGGATTGGATGAAGCCGTTAGCAACTTCCGTGTGAGTACCAAGACGTCACCTATGAAAGTACCCGTTAGTTCTGGATCGGTGAGTTACTCACGAAGCATTCTTAGTAAATTGTATTGAACTGATTACCTACTCTTGATGGCAGATGCTTCCCTCTTGTTCAATGATCTGCACCCTTGACTGTACATCATGTGGCAAATAATCTCCTCTGTTTTCTAATTGTCTTGCAGAAGGAGTTTAACCGGTAACCTCTCTACAGATTTGTGCCTTAACTTCACGGTCCACGACACGCAAAGTTACTTTACAATGGTAGTGTAAAATGCGAGGTTGTCAACTGCTTATTTGGCCTAAGGCATTACAGGTAGATCCTGTTTACTTAAGGACTGTAGTTTATGTTAGTCTCCTGGTGTGAGTGCCTTATAACGCACATAGCCTCTGACTGAAGACGTTAATGAGGTGACTGGTAACAAGACTGAGTTGTGTGAATGTTCCTATCTCGTTGGCTAAGCAGCTCGAAAATAGGGACAATTGATGGAGAATTCATAAGAGATAGTAAGGAAACTGTTCCACACTTACTACTTCACTCCCAAATAACAGCTTATTCCTAGCCAACCGTTATGTGTAAAGTGGTCTTGTCTGTTTGACCACAGACTGTTGAAGATTTCGTGTAGTAGGTCCTCCCTTTCGGATTTATTTTATTTTAGTTTCATTTTTACCTGTGCTTGATACACGTATTTTACCGATCGGCTGTATATCAATGCAACATCACTACCTAATGCACTGCAATCAACGGTGACATCGAAGGCGGCATCAGTCCGATTGCTTCCCATTCTTTCCGTTTCGCACAAGAGCAAATATTCTCTTGCAATTGAAGGCCGTATGCACTCTGGTTGATTTATTTCACCCTTGCACAGTTGTTGGATTTAATCAGAGATCATGCCTGTGTATGCACTTTCTAATGGATCATACAGTTTCTAGGTTGCCCACTCCAATCCTGAAAGGCAGACACTGGTGCTGTTTCACGAATTATTTTCGTTATTGGTCCGAATTTATTACCCTTTCCACCGCTTTGTCCCAACTGTGCATCGAAGCGATTCGCATCTTGCTTGGTTGGCTAATGTCGCAAAAATTAAGGCAACCCTAATCACGTTTGTGCTAAAAGTTTTTAACGTCCCGATTACAGTCCTTCATCCAATTGCTAAATCATTTTCATCCAATCGCCTTCTGTATTTGAGTCTACTGTACATTTTCTACGCTTGCTCGGCTTGGCTGTGAGACAGACACAGGTTCAGCCTGTCATCTGTTGGCAGTACGGCTTGTTACGAGGCCTAGGTATATACAGTTAACAGGTGATCACTGCCGTACTAGTTGCTCAAATTGATTTTTTATCCGTGGTGAGTTCCTAAATTCTAGTGTGTTGATTCTTGTGCGCGAATTACCGGCTGCAAAAGTTGTGACCGCTGAGTTCGAATCGATAACCCGCTTGACAGCTTCCTGTTTCCGGGTTTCATAATCAGACGGATGTTTGTTATGGACTATTTTTGTGTGACAGTGCGTTACGTCCTATGTCATTCGCCGTATGGTTGTCTGTTAATTGGCATCTTTGGTTGTTTCGTTGAACTACCAATATCTCACTGACTCCAACATCCGGAACGTACCGGGCGTGCCTTGGTTGTCGAAGTGCGAAGTTTGTGCTATCATTTTGGCTTATGTTTGCGTTATTTTGTGCTCAGAGTTCAATGCTTGTCCACGGTTTACAATAAACGGGTCTACGATGGGCTGCCGTCTGAGTGTAACTGGCCAGTTTTATCTCGCACTACTGGTCTCGATGTTAGGAATAACCTGTCTAATGCGACCATACTTCACACCGTAGTTCAGATACTAACTACCGTCAACTTTACTCAGCGGGGAATAATGTCGTGACCTCAACTCAGGCTACGTTTTCCCACCGGCCTGTAGATGAGAGGTCAAAATTATCTTGTTGTTCAGTGCATCTTGCTGCATTTTACCAGGTTTATATATACATATATATATATGTATAATGTATAATGTGACTTCGATATGTAGACGAAACATTTATTGCTTTATCTCGGACTCGACTTGACCAGTTGCTTGTATACCATCATAGATGAGAAAACTTTTACATGCGAAGAAGATGAAAATTCACGCCTAGCGTTCCTGGATGTATCGATCATAAGAAGATTTGATAGCAAGCTTGAGACTACTGTCTATCATAAACCAACAACAACTGGTTTCATTTTCAGATTCAGCAGCAATCAACCAGCCTGTCAACTTAAAAGGTGCATGCGAACGATGTTTTGACGTGCAGACACGTACTGTAGCTCACCCGAACTCAGAAGATAAGAACGAAATCAACTGTTCCAACTGTTCCCTTCCAATGAGTACATCAGCGGTTTCATAAAGGCATCTATCAGAAGGTTCACAAGGAGTGAACATGAAAAAACTCAAACGCGGATGACAGTGCCATATATATTCACGACACATCTGAAACAGCATATAGGGTGCTACAGCCACTGGGCATCCGGATATCACGAGCCAAACCCGAAGCTCCATTTGGCCTTCTTGAAGGCTAGGGATCGTGCAGAACCACATGAACAATTTGGCGTTGTCTTTGCGATTCCCTGTCTCGGGTGAGACCGACAGTATGTGGGCGAGTCAGGCAAACAGCTGTGCACACGCTTGCACGAACACGAGTTAGCGATGCGACGAGCCGACCCTGGTCACAACTGTGGCCTCGTTGCGCAGACACATGTCTTGAAGTCAACACGGATCATGTAAAATTGGTCGGCTTGTAGTAGTAGCTCGCTGTTAGTGGAATTCACCCAGTCGTCACGTAGGTATTGATAGCCACTACATCAGCATCGTTGACACTGAAACGAAAGACGAGTAAAGGCAAACCGACAGGCGAACACGATGAGCGGCGGAACGGTCTCATTCAGATACATCTATTTTTTTCATAACAGATCCTCATGTGGATGTATAACGTCACAACAGATCGTTCACTGTTCATTGTGTGCCTCTTTTAGAAGTTATATGCATATATGTATGTTTGTATATAGTCCAGCTAGTACACACTCTTGACATTTCGAAAAGCGAACTGTACTATCACATACTCAACAATAATGAAATCTCAAGAGACAGTTTGTAATGGTTGGAGTAAAAATGAAACCGCAAAATATCGAATTTGATGGTGTAAATATAGAGTAACAAAGAGGTTCACATTGTCGTGCACCCAATCACTGAGTGGGATCTAAAGGGGTGTTTTCAGGACACACCGGAATTCTGGTTCGCTAAAAGAACACCGGTGAGTTATGCGTTTGGGTGCGAGCCAGCAGAGATCCATTTGTGACCTTGTTAAGGGACTGCATGAGGATTGGGATTATGGTTAAAATAGAGAATTTTGTCGGGAAATTTCGCATGCTTTCAAATGGATTTTACTCATAACATTGGTGAAATTTGTATTCATTTTGCCGCTATATCGGACTAGCGGTTTTATGGTTTATGAAATGACCGGAGGTGTTCATTAGAAGAGCCAGGGAACAATATAAGAGGACAGCATAATTAACTTGGACATGTGCAGCCGTCCGTAGATCTCAAAGTGAAGTGGTGAGGGGCGAAGATAGCTTAGTAACAAACTACAAAAGTGAGTGTCCCAACTCTTGAGGTAATTGAACCGTAGAGTATTACAACTTGCTCGTAACTTTGTGTTATTCTCAATCTATTTATCTATGAGTGTCCCAAATTTTGTGAAAACATACTTAGTGTAAAGCAACCGGTACACATTATGCATAAATTAACCACCGACTTTTCGACTAGTAATTGTGTAGAGGTTGACACGTCCTGAATATGTATCCACCCGTTGATGATGGTTCCCTGTGATGGGTGAAAACAAGACATCCGCACAATTTGGATCGTTCAAATGCAAGTTACGATCATTTGACCAGTTGTTCAGCATAAACAAACGATTTGGTATCAGTGTTTAGTCGTGGGTATTTAAGGGAGGTAAACATAAAACACTGTCGCCAACGTGTTCGAAAACCAATAGTTAACAGAAATTCAAGGCGGAATGACAAAGTCATTCGCCGTATTACCCCAGTGCTTATCACTTAACAAAGCAATCTGGTATTTACGAGCAGGTCTTTCTCTTTCACAGGACGGTTGCCATTCGTTGATGGCTGCTGCGTACATGAGTTTTTGATCAACATCGTCATGCTGATCAACCGATCATCCTTTATAAATTTGTCCTAGAAACAAGCTGTTTTGTCTTTCTGAAGGACGGTTTCTCGTTGCCTGTGGTGAAGCAGTTCGATGGTTTTGTGAGGTTGGAATGCACTATAGGTTACCCAAAATATTCAGCCGATGTCGGCTGTGCGGAATTTCTGTCCGATATGATATTACGAGCTTTTTTAGACTTTAGGTTTAGAGCCACTCTTAGTGTCCCGGTGTCCCACGGATGCACGGTGGATCAGCTCAGCTGCATATAGGGTTACGTGTTCTAAACAGACCACAATCCTGATCCCAAAGCACATTGATGGATTTGCTCAGTTGGCTGTTATGCGGACAGACGAAAACTAAAGCGCCGTCATTGTGGATGTGGTCGATCATATTTTTCACCACTGCTACTTACACTGATTCATCCGGTCAGATTCCGTTAGGGTGGTCCAACAAACATACCTAACCTAACGACGTATTAACTAGAAAAACGAACTTTGGTTGAAGTTCACTTTGTAGATCGGGCAACGGCGAAATTACTCACATGCAGAGGATCACATATCCCACAACGGTACGGCTTCCCGTACTCCATTAAATTAGTAAACTCTTGAGGTAAATACCGTACGTACGTAGATACATACATAGATGTTCAGCGTTGAGTAATTTTGTTCACACAATTGCTGCAACTGTCACTCCTACTAACATTGGCCCACAGGATAGAAATGTACGGGAGAAATTAAATCAGATCAAAGCAGAACCATTGCAAATCCTGAGAAAGATGAGTCAGTCTGCTGAATATGGACATGTTGTTGATGAAAGTGTTATTATATCCGGTGTTCTTTTCAGCTAGCGATGTGGATGGTCCTTGGCCCAGCGTGCGACACCTAGCAGCTTTGGTTAGGAGGACGGTAAGTTTCTATCTGACTGTTCTGCTTGATACCTTGGATTGCGGCAACAAACGCATGGCCAATCTTAGCTTTGCTTCAACTTCAACAAACGCTTCTCTCATGCAGGCGCCGGTTCGGATCATCGAAACATAGGATTGCTCACGTCCAATTTGGAACGTTTTCTCCCACTTTTCACAACAGACCGATGATGTTTTCATGAACCACCCATCATGTGTACTGCTAGACTACATTTTCGTTGTCTGTCGATACAGAACGCAGATATCATCATCACTCAAGTGCATTTCTACCGAGGTTAAGTCACCGGTACCAAAGATTTGACAACAAGCATACTCAGTTGAATGGGCAATCTAAATGTCAACAAAACTTTTGCAATAAAACACGAGCACACTGGCTGTTTAACGTTCCCAGGTGTTCTTTTGCGGTGATGGTCATATGGTAAATTCGACCTACTGGAAGCACAACTAGACGGAATAGAACTTGGACTTACATTGTTTTGTACTGAGGCAATACAAAAGCGACTCGATGCGATCAATAATATGTCGTGTTGACCAACTTTGCTTGGGGGAACCATGGTTATGCGGCTAAGATTATTCAGGATACCACTAACAGAAAATGGCTGTCCGTTGAATCTCTTTGTGAAACGTAGCGAGGAAAATCCAGTTGCCGTGATGAATTGTACTACTCTGAAACCCCACAACTGTCCTCGGTGCTTTACAGAAGTGATACCACTTCCACTTTGTTGAGAGCAGGTCCGACGACAGCTGTGAGGCACACTTTCTATGCACCACAACTGGTCCTACTATTCACCCTCACTCTGATTCTAATACCACTGTTGAAAAAAATAAGTATTGCTTCTTACTGATTCTAACATTTAAAGGTTTTGTGAGAGCCTGGCCGCTCACCTAGACCGAGGAGAGCGATAGCTACGCAATCGACTCAATGATCACGTCCGCGTTACTATCTGTGGAACGTTCATAAACGCCATAGCGTTTGTACCTATTCGAAATGTTGTGCCAGCTCATAAAAAGTCAGCGTCATTAAGCGCACGACACTAGCTTCTACTTTACCGAATGGCTTGGGTGTCATCAGACGAGCCGCGAGGTACCCGTTCATTCACTCTTTTCTGCTCATTATGGGTCGGCTCCTTATATTATGAGTCGTTCCGTTCCAGCTTGTTCCGTCACTCTCTTTGACGCACGTCTATCGCGACTGGCTGGCTGTCACTGAAACGTGAGCTCTCAACGGTCCTATATAGGGACCACGATACCCTGTTTGTCAGAACGTGCAGTCGAGATGAAATCAGCTACTGCATCCGAAGATTCCTAGGAGTTGTACTCCTTTGTCAGAGTTACCGTTGTCAGGTGGTACTGTCTTAGTGAAATAATCCGCGAGATAGACGATTCACCAATATACATTTCGCAGTGACACTCAAAACACTGGACTCGACTTCTCCAGTCACAGCCTCACTAGCCTTGTGTACCAACTTCTCTTTACTGTGGAACTTACTGTCCTCCGTCGTCTTTGTCCACACTCCTCTTCTACTGAAACAGATATCCTGAGGGAAATCCAACTTCCTAAACGTCACAAGACGTCTGACTCAGATGGTATTCCTGATTTCCCTAAGGGTCATGAATATGTGCTGGTTAGAGAACCGTTCATTCTAATTACTGGGGTGGAAAAAGCACGACCTTACGAGCAAGCTGTAGTATTCAACGTTTCAACCATCTCGAGTGGTCTTCCTTAAGAATGTTGATTGTTCATTCGCTTCTCTGTGGGTTGGCTTACTGAGAAAGTTCTCTCTTCCTGTAGCGTATAGGCAGTTGCTGCTATTTCTAAGGCTAGTTACGTGTGTGCACTCACCACCAAGGAGTCAGCCTGATTTCACTTGCACCCTATGACTGCGTGCACTTTCGTTCCGCGATTATGAATCCTGGCTGTTCGATGTCGTCTGTGTGCTCTATCTGCTTCTTATAATTGTTTTCCGTGGGGCGTTGGCTATGATTGGTCGCAACATTTCGTGGACGACAGTGATGCGCGTGACGTGCTTAGATGTTGCTTCCCTTCATGTGTCGCCGTTTCACTCCATCAATTAGGATTACTCGGACACCACCTACGCATGCCTATGTATAGCCCACCATGTCTTTCCATGTTCTCACGTTCCAAGTGTGGCTGTCCAAACGCACGGTAGTTCATTCGTGACTGGGTTTGAGGACATGAAGAAATTGACTTCTGCTAATTGTACTCGGACCCCCATCTGGTGCGTAAAGGATGTTGTGTTGTTGGCTGATGCCACTGAAGTACATTGCCGCACACCACAGTCTTTGATCTTAATCTCATGTTTACTTTGGTGATTATCTTTTGACATCATTATTCACACTTCCAACTAAACAGAAATCTGCTACCCGTCGAACAAAAACGAAATAGCCTACAGTGATAAGCATAAAATGTGCCTTCTCCTTCTGCCTTGTTCTGCGACTTGTCTCTATTTACTACCTTCATCCACTTGATCGCTCAATAAATGTAAGCATGCCCTTGATCGCGTTTGCATTTTGGAATGTTAAGGATTGCTTACGTTGAAGTTTCAGTTGCCCAAGTCACGCGCCGTGCCGTTCGTCTGTTCTCTCATCTGACTTCGAGTTGGTTGACGAATTACTTCGGACTTTTTGACCACTTTTTCACTGTCTGAAGATGTTTGCAGTTAGTTTTATTGTGAGTTAAGGCCGAATATTGTTTCTTCAACAACAAAGATGTTTGGATCGCTAAAATTTCCGGCAAATTACAAAGAATATTTCAATCATCGAATCAGATCGCTCGCTAACACGATCTGAAATCGTAATTCCTTAAGTGTGTCCGTTTTGCTCCCAAAGTGCTTCTGCAAAGTGTTTCTGCAGGATTGCTGTGACCACGTAGATTTGATGTTAGATAATGTAGTGATAGAGGTTGTTGACCGTTTTGTATACCGGGGAAGCTGCATCAGCAGCGGTGGAAGTGTGGGGAATGAAATAGAAGCGCGTATCTCTAAGGCTAGGGCTGCATGTGCTAATTTGAGGCATCTCTGGTGACAGAGAGGTATTTCTCTGAAGCTTAAAGGTCGTGTATATAAGACAACGGTGAGAGCCGTATTACTTTACGGCAGCGAAACTTGGCCGCTCAGGGTAGAAGACGTGAACCATCTCCAAGCATTTAATCACCGATGTCTGCGTTCAATCGCTCGTATCGGGTGGCATCAGCGTGTATGTAACGAGGAGGTTAGAAAGCGGGTGTTTGGTAGTGACTTTCAAACGAGTTCTTTTGTTCAATCTCTGCGTTTCCATAGGCTTAGATGGTTAGGTCATGTATTAAGAATGCCAGTTAGTCGTCTTCCACACCGAGCACTATTCGCTGACACTGCGATCGACTGGTGTAAGGTGCGAGGTGGACAGACAATGACCTGGCGTAGGGAAATGAAGTTGTTCACCAAGGGGTTGGCCGCCGTGGGTCGTGTTCGTCTCCCGGGCTGGGGTCCTCGCGACTCACAGAGTCGGTGGTTGGAGACACTAGGTGAGATGGCGGCTAATCGAGCTCAGTGGCGTGAATGTTGTCGTTGTTTGGCCGAGCTGTCTGTGAAGTGAGTGCATTTAATGACGCGGGGCAGTGAAAGCCGTAAGGAAGCTGTCTCGCTGATGACGCCTTACTCTCACTTGCACCTCGGTTGTTTGTTTGCAAGATGTAGACACCTTGATGTTGAATGTTTGAATATGGACGTAGTGATTTTCAGTAGTTAGGTCCCTTCCCGTCCCCATCTTTTTAGTTCTCTTCTATATTTATATGGGGTTTACTTTTTCTTTATGGTTGTGTGGCAGTAAAGCATTGGTGTGAACCACTGATGTATTGCTGTCTATGTTGATGGTGATGATGATGATTTGCTCCCAGTGCTCAGCGAAGCGCAAGACAATATATTATTGTACTATCTGTGTCATTTGTTTACGGGGCCCTCTCATTGTTATTTGAACAGCCTGCAAAGCGACCACATCTTCACTTGACGTTCTTGGTCTGTCAGTGTGCCTTCTCTTGCCCACACTTCCATTCCATGCCGTCTGTGACGATCAGGCGGATGCGACAAGAATTTGTCTTCTTTGTGCTTATGGATAAACATTTTGACCATCTTGATAACATTTCGAGTATTCTCGAGAAACAGGTGTAATTTTAATGCTCTGGTTGATTGTTGTGTCAAATGATGCCTGTTGGTTAGTTGTGCTTACCTTCCTTTCTGTCGCTGTCGATTGATTGCAACTGGAGCTGAAGCGTATTTGTGGCATCAGGACAAGCTAAACACCGAACCGAATCACCCATACGCTGCTCCGTTAGACTTGTTGCGTTCGGTTTGCCGATATGTCACCAGGATGAATGGCCTCACCTGACCGAACTCTCTGATTCAGTAGATGGACAAATATTTTAAGGTGAACAAATCGCAGCCGCATCCCATCTGCCCCTTAAAGTTGTGTACTTTTGCTCCTTGTGCTGTGTCCGTGATCCAACTCTGGGCGTATGTTTGGAGCGAGTGGCCGCATGGTAGAAGCTCTGCATGAATGGTCGTGTTTAAAGTAGAGGTCTCGCCGAAATCCAGGAGTTGGGAAACATACCTTGTGTATTATCCACAACAGCTTGACTGCGTCATGTAGGCTTCATCCACAGATGATGGGTGTGTTCACTTTCATATGATATACGCAGTCTGTCGACGTTCGTGCTTTAAGAACGGGTCTCTGCTCCAAAAGTTTGCTTTTTCAGTCACTTACCATCTGCACCCAGTCTCCAAGCTCATACAGTATTCGACCCTGGATAACGTTTCAAAAGTCTACGTCAGCATTCTTTGAGGAGCGAACTTTAGTTTTATAAATACACATGTGCAGAAGATGTTACCCTATGTTAACATTTCGTTTACTCTCATCAGTCGCACACTTGAAACATGGAGGTTATGTACGTCAGACAGATGGAGATAGGGTATGGGCACACCGAGTGTTATGTGACAACCCGCCGCCGCAACCCGATAGGTTGTTCCGACCGGTTTTGTGCACATAGCGCCTGCTGGTGAGTTTTGGTCAGCTTAGTTTCGCTATAGGCCAATAGCTTGGGGTTCTGATTGCGTAACAATATTTTGAATCAGTTAAGTGAGTCAACTTGGTCACCTGTTGTCATGAGATGTCTAGCAATCAATGATGTGGAATTTCGAACAACAGATTCATCAGTTTGAGGGTATTGTGTCGTCTGCTGTTCCAACCATTTCGGGACCTGTTCTGCGAATGTAAACGTCACTACAACTGCACGTAAGCTAATAGACAACGTTTGATAGAGTAACTCACGCTCTTCTGACATTACCGGTTCCCTTTCGGTCGTTATCGGTACGTGCTTCTTATTCCCTCAGAAAAGTGGACAGAGGTTATACTAATATAATGTTCTTGATTAGGGTGACAAGTCTTTAGTGTGAAATTGAATTTTTTTCATTGATACTTCTGAAATTTTCCGCACCACTGTTTGTGTTCAGATAATCGTTGCACCTACACTTCAGCGTTTTTAACCTAAGGACGTGCACTACATTTTAACTCAAAATTTAATGCACAGAATTCGCATAGCATTTGTTCTTTATGAATCAGAACAATAAGTTTATGAACTTACTTAAACTTTGTGCGCATTCGATTATTTCATTGAATTAAGCGAAAAACTGTGCTCAGATGCTACATGCTCTTGCTGCTACTTAGACCCTGTTGCCTCTTGTTGTGCCACCATGGCATTGTACAAGACGCCACTTATATTTGCTCAAAAGTTTCACGTTACTCGAACGCTAACGTGACTAGAGGTTCGGACTGGATAGTTTGACCATGTCTAATGCAAGGTCAGCGACACAGCAGTCGATGTGGTAACATCGGGAGGACGTGTACACCGGAATTCAAATCTAAGTCTGACTTGGACCTTCGCTGCTTATGAGCTCTAACAACAATGAGACTGGAGTCTGGTGCTTCTTTTCAAAAAGCATTGACCGCAAAGTCTATCTGAATGCAATGTCGCGACCACCTAAAAGTGACTTTCAATTTACGTTAACCAACTTGTGATCTGTTTATCTGAACTTGCCAATACAGAAAGTCAGGTTACTGGAACTCGACGGAAAGACATTTGATAGAAAAACAAGGCATACTGAGCCGTCTTTTTTCGGTGAAAATAGGATGAAAGTGCTGTCCATGAGTGTAATGGAGACAGATAACTCAGGTTGTCAAAGGTTACTCCTGCCTTTGCTATTCTCATCGATTTCTTATCTACAATACTACAAACTGAAGATATGATGCTACGCGAGTATGTGAACGTTTCCACAGTCTCTAGCGAATTGCCTGCATTGAAGAAGGTAGGAGTGGGAGTACCCCAGTCTTGAAGCAGCAGTCCCATCTGTGGCGTCGACGATATTCGGCTGTCGCGAAAAGGAAGGGTATGTAGTGCTTGTGTACGTTCTGTTTCGTTCTGTGGTCCGGAAACGTGGCCTTTCTTTAGCGAAGATGTCATCAGACTTGTTTGTGTCCATTTTTGTCCCCACTACTTACCCCACATTAAGTGGACTGACCACGTGAGCAATACGGCCGTTCGCCGGCCTGTATTCCGGGACGCTCGGGATGCGCGGTCAATTGGTTAACTAATCAACTTGCACAGCTTGCGATGGTTGGGTCACGTGCTCCGTATGCCAGCTAAGTGCTTACCGTACCGGCCATTGTATAGCGAGATCATCAACGGTTGGGTGAAACCGCGCGGTGGTCTATCACCAACGTCGTCACAAAATATGAAGATCCTAACTATTGCATTGAGCACAGTTAGCAGGTGTTGTCTATTTGTCTGGGAGTCCTTGTGACCAATCAAATCACTAGTTATAAACGCTTTCCGAGATGGTGGTGTGCCGCAGTCGATGGCGCACCTGCATTCATACTATTTCTAGTTCTTCTGTTTAGTCTTCTTTTACTGGTTGTTTTCGTTAGTAACGTTTTCTCCTAGGACGTTCCACGTCACTGTTGAGGCTGTTATGATGATGACGATGATAGTGATGATTATGATGAGTGTAAGGGTTTCAAACCAGTGTGCTAGTGATATCACTTGCAAAAAACAACAAAAAATTACCAGCATATAAAATAACGATATCAGTTCTTTTCAGTTGGAGCGGTCGATATACCTCGAATTTTAGAGTCATTCAGGTTAAGTGCTTACTGTTGCCGTGAATGAGGACCTAAGCAATTTGTGGCACTACTTTTATCTGGAGAAGTAAACTAATTTCAAGAATACAGTCGTCCACAAAGTCACTTGTTAGTTAACTGTCTAGTATTACCAGTCTTAGATGGTTTACGTTCAAAGGCATTATCAACGGTGAAAAGTTCATTTGCATTGAACTGTGAAAAAGAACTGTCTCAAAACTGTACGGAACGTATCGTTATTCTGTAAGCTTACACCTTGTAGTGCTTCGCGCTCGATAAGCTTCTCTAGTTGATTGTCATCGCTTGAACATTGTAGGTTTCGCTGACGCCAGCTAATTGACTTCTACCTTCAGATGTTTTTTTGCTTTATACCGCCATTAAGATGCTAAGTTAACTTTCCAACGCAATTTAGATGATGCATTTTCTTAGATAATACTGTTTGCACTGTCTTCACTAAGATGTTTTATGAGCGCCATGGCAACAGACAAGTTCGCATAAACTCTTAGAAAGGCGGGAAGTGTATTTTAGTGGCAGTGTGACTCTTCGTTTACTTCCGTGTGCTGTTTCAAAGTATACTCGGTTATTTGCGGAAGAATTGTAATCGAATTGCACCTTTTTGTACAACAACATATACTGTGGGTGCTCATTGCCTAGTCTAACTGCCAACAGACTTTGCTGGGGGAAATGTTGAAAATTTCAGGTTGCTGAGCATTTTTTGAGTGATGTCTTGCATAACCGATCGATGGGAAATCTAAGAGGACCAAAAGAAGTTATTCTTGTTTGACGACACAACTGTATACCGTTATACTAATCCGAACCTGTATTTATCTGAGACAGTCCTGATTAACAAACCCAATCCAACATGTGTTCGAACATAATTGTTTATAGGTCAGTGAATTCCACTGATTTGATAATTACACACTCGTTTTCCTGCTGGTCTATTCCTCATCTCACCTCACTTTCCTTGTATATATTCCCGAGTGTTGTTATTTGACATCGGGGAGTCGATCAGAACGGCCACTTTCCGTTCGTTCTCTTCAGTGATTAGTAACAGTTATGGATCCAGCATGTGATTCCGAATAGTAGGAACTGTTCGGCTGTTCGCGTATCGACGGAATTTTTCACCCTAATCTCTAACTTATTTTCGATTCACGTTTGGAAATTGCGTCAGACTCTGGGATTATTTTTCTTTCACTCAGAGACGCTTATATCCGATGCACTTTCCTAGCAAACTGATTCAGCATTTATTCGATGAGGTATGTAAGCAACATTTAATTGCTGTTATAACTTTCACCGAATTAATAACCCATCGAATATAGATAACGAAAGTCGTGGCCATTGTTCATGCCAGATGTACAGTTTGTAAGTTTGATCAACTCAATAGTCCAATCGGCAACTCTTCGTTGACCTCACTTATTTATTCGTGTGCGTAATTCAAACGTCATTCTGGACTGTGCTAATGAGTATTTTGGCTGTCGAGTTTCACTACCTGCTTACATGCTTTTGCTATCCTTGTTCATGAGGGATATTTCTGCTTGCGAATATTGGATGGCGTGACCTCGCTAAACGCCATCTCATTGGTCAACCTCTTTTCGTAAATATGGCTTTGGAGTAATCGAACCCTTTGTCTAATTATTTTCACTCAACTTTTGATAACTATCTCACTATGCTCGTTTTTAAACATTATGAACCTACCAAACAAGTCGATCGATTTGAACAATTACGCCGAATTATGTGCTTGCGGTACATGTGCGATATGTGGTCATTAGAGTACGCGGATTACTATCGAGTGTTTCCCCCGTTGGTGGCTAGTTCCTCTATCTTGTAAGCGACATACTCATGAACAGAAGTTGGCTTATCACATGAAAGCAAAGTCATACTGCTAGGCAACCCCCTTATGATAGTCTACGTCTCGTTTCATTCGTTGTCTTTACTTCACCTGTTTGGGCTATGCTCTCCGTCATGGTTGCTTTATTTTTCATCTATCTTCATGAAATTTTTTAGGCATCTGATTCCAAAACTGACCGCATCTCAGTCAGCCCACCGGATTCTGATAGACTGCAAGCGTCCACGTCCCCCAAGATCATGGACAATTTTGAACTGGCCGTAGAAGCCACGGCGATCGCGGAGGACCTGACCGGCCCCGTCGAGTTCGAGAACAAGCCTTTAGTGCTCGACTACTCGGACGATAGCGAGGCTGCAGATTCGGTCAATGTGACCGAAATGGAAACCACGACCGTGAACTCGGTAGACGCGCGGTCGAAGACGATTGATCCAAATTTGTCATATGCTACCGATAGCACTAGCACTCCTGTTTACAGACTCTCTCCAAGGTGCGTTCATCTGTCTTTAGAGGGTTGGCTGTGTTTTTCTGTTCGGTACATGATTTTCCTCCAGCACTCGCCACGCTTTTTAACTTAAATTTTTAAATTGTTTGTTGGGACCATACTGCTCTCTGCGTCACCATCGGGAGGCTTTTATCATAACCAACCGGAACACCGACCGTTAAACAGAGTGCACTTTAAAAAGCTGGACGCTAATTCCGCGTCTAATGATGTTTGAAACAAGGTGATTTTCCGAAGGATTGGTGTCAACAAAGTCACAACGGATGTGGACTTTCCTGTTGGATCTGACTAGTGCGAATACACAGTTGTCGATCTTGTGTGTTTGTATGATCATTTGGGGGTTGTTATCGGTCAGGACTATTGAATAGTGTGATAACAAATCGCAGGTGGACACTCGTTTACAGTCGTCCGGTTTTCACCTTACGGTATGGTGGTATTGCCCGATCCTCTTCTCTTGCTGGTCCCTGATTCGTCGTACACGCCCAGTTGTTGGTATATGCTTAGCTCATCTGGTATATTTTTTGCTGATTAAAACTGACTGATTCCGACTGCATTGACTGTTATATTTATGTTTATATGCCGTTTCGTTCTTGCATGCCAGTATGTCCGCATCGAACGTTTTGGAATCTATCCTTGAAACAAATGTTAGTAGCTCACCTGGCAGACCGCTGGCCCCCGTTCGTCCACCCCCATTCCAACCTCGTGGTTCCACAGCTCCGGTTGATGCTGCCGAAATCCATGCTCTGCTCGATTCGTTCTCACCACCCTTGCAAAACGATGGAACGAAGGAATGGGAAGCATCGCCGTCACTTATATCGGGGCTGGTGCCCGTGCTTGATCGACATGAACTTTCCAATCAACCGGTAGTACCTGTAGATGAGGAGCGATTGAATGACAGAAATGAACCAACAGTGAGTATGCTTACATCTGGTTTATGCTCCATTACAGCGGTCTGCTGATTTTGACACTATTCAAGTATCCATCTACTGATTTTGCGTTTGATTACTAATGCAGCTTTGAGGCTTCCACCTTTTGCTCAATATACTCACGAAGGCTGCACTTGGACATAATTTGGTTACGTGCACTTCCTGATGAAGTGTAACCACTGTGACCAGTTTTAAGGTAACACCGATATAGCTACCCACATAGGTAAAAGTTTGGTGTTCCTCATTGGCGATTAGAGTAAAGATTTCACACTATCTCGAAAAAGCAAATTCATACAGTAGACGAAAACATTGGAACTGTTCCTCTGCGCTGATCACTTCAAAGGGACCGCCAAGTCATTTGAGCTGCACACCTTTGTGCTTTGTAGATATATATATATCTGGGAAGCTATAATCCTGCATATTTACCAGTATTTTAAAATCGGAACTGTATGCCACTAGAACAAAATCTTAATTTCCGGGATATAGGACGTGCGAATCGAGACGTTTTCCTGCTCACAACTTGCTGTCCATTTGGTTTTATATCTCCGCCTTTACATAGGGGTTGGTTCGGTTTTGCTTGTGACTCACTTAATTTAAGGTAGCATCGAATAAAACAACTGATACCACTTAAGTGCTTTGTATAACTAAGACGACGATACATATGAGGGTTAATTTGATTAGACAGCTAGATGGTACACCACTTTGTTTAAGTAGCTGACTTTGGTCAGTTGCAACATTCAGCGAATCATTTGTATATTTGCATCTGAAGGTAGATCAAATCTAAGCCCTCTGTATTCCTTTCTTTTTCTGTGGTATGTTTTATTTACGGTTCAATGGGATAACTGTGTTTCCGGCCATACCCGCTTCCTTTAATACGCTCGATTTATCCACTTTGCCGTTTGTGGCCGTGCACGACCAATTACTCATCACAACTACTCTTGTCCCTTACCACAAATCGTCCGGAGCTCACCGTACCTATATTTACTCACTCACCTGTAGAGCCACCAGGTCGCAGGTGCATGCATCCTGTTAGGTGGACTGTGGAGCACAGTTTCATTAGAAATGTCCAGTTTTCCCAGTAGCATCAAGTAAAAATCATTTTTCGTGACTGTATAGACTACAGCAGTTGCTGTGCCATTTTTTCCGCTGTTTTTCCTCTCTTCATTCGACCGACCGCAATGCGGGTTGCTTGCACGATAGTCGAATTCTTACTTTCCAACGAAAGTTTTGAATTTCTTGTTGATGAACAGTGGTCTGTTGTTTCATTGGAAACTCTCCGCTATATCATGCGATTGGTACCGATAGTTTAGCTTGGATAACTTCGAATTTGGTGAAACCCAGTCATCGTTACAAGCTGTGTATATAGTGAATTGTTACCAAATACCATTAATTGTACTTAAAGATATCCTCGGTTATTACCTACAAAGACCTTCGAGCACTTTACATGTTAGCGTTCTATTCTACGTTTGCTATGAGTCGCCATTTAGACACACTGCTCCTTTTTACATAATGCTTCATGGAAGTTGACAAATGAGGCCAACGGTAGAGCTCTCTAGCCCATAGGATACAGCTGTTCACTGCTGTATATACGAAGTGTACATGCTCCCTTGAAGTGTTCTCCCGTAACTACCGACCCATCTTGGTGGTGAACCGATCCAGGGCGTGCAAGAAGGCTGCTAGTTCTCATGGTACCGTCATCATGGTCGAGGACAATAACACGTTATTCGTTCGTGCTGATGCTGTCACAACCATGTAGAAAAAGCAAGCCCTAGACAAAAAGTGAATATAGAAAGATAGGGAACGTGGAAGAACTATCTAGTGAAATAACCATTTATACTCAAACATTTAACATCAAAGTGTTGACACCCTACGGACAAATAGCTGAGCTATAAAGGAAAATAAGATGTTGTCAGCAAGACTACTGCGGTACGGCTTTCATTGCCACGCGTCATTAAGTACAATCACTTTGCAAACAACTCGGCCAAACAACGACAACGTTCGATCCCTTGAGTCCGATTAGTCGCCATCTCACCCAACGTCTCCAGCCACCGACTGTGTGAGTTGCGAGGTTCTTTGCCCGGGAGATGAACCCGACCCACTGTGGCTAGCCACTTGGTGAACATTTCTCTATGCCGGGTCATCACCTGTCTATCTCACACCTCACGCCAGTCGACCCCAACGTCAACAATAAGTGCTGTGTATGGTGATCATGGTAATGATTATGTATACTTCATTCTTCACTAACTACCATGGTAAGAAGTCGCAGAATTCTAAATCATGACTTCATAGAGAGCCGTTCACTTGCACCGTTACGCTCTACTCATCAGCTTGGAAACGTTTCCCTACACTATGTGGCTCTCTCTTGGCCTAACGAGCTGGAGATATGTTGTGCCTAAAAAAATACCCCTGTTGTTTCATTCCAGAATCGCTGATGAAGCATCGCCATTGAGCATTCTCAAGCATTTCTGTTCTGATGTTGTCGTAGAAAATCAATCAACCGACGATAGTTGTGATTATTGTTCCGCATCATATACTGACCTTCCTTTTTTGCACATTTTCAAGGGTTGGTTGCGAGGCACACTTTGTCCAATTACACTGACCGGTAAATTGTCAGAATTGGGCAACAGCCTAATCGCTTTCCGCCTTTTTCTCAAACGAATGAGTACCTTTGTAATGGCATAGGAGCATAAGCCTGGAATAATCACTGTCGCAACCTTCCTCGATAACTTGTGCAACGTGACAGCGTCTCCACAGGTGAAGCGGCATTCTATCTTTGAAAATCTGTTCCACAGTGTGATCATTTGTCGCGGTTCTCGTGTTCGGTTATCAAATTCTCAATGTTTTCTGTCGAACTACCTAGTACTTAAGACCACCTACGATACTGGGGTCTGTTCATGTAAAATACATGCTCGAATCAGGGGAAAATTTGTAGTGTCGTTGTATACCATAGACCAGTATTGAAAAGTTCTCACCACGTTGTGCATTCACAAATTCAGCAATTTAATCTGGTACACTGCTCTCCCTCAAAAGTAACACTCCACAGCTGGGAACATTTTGTCTTTATCCCAGCAAGAGAACGTCCCCCTAACTTGTGCAAGAAATCGTAATTTTGGTTCATTACATCGAATTCCCTGCTATAGTGAACACGTCACATAAAATCATGACGTCTGTTGGCACAGTCCTCTTGTTCACTGCTTGTACGAATTCCCACGTTCTGTCATCTTCCTTTGTTTCCTTTGTGTATTTTAGTCGTGTTCGTTTGTTTATTCCTTTCAGCCACGACGTCTGTTCTGTGGCTCTTTTCTCGTGTTTAGACTTAGTAACAAATTCTGTTAATTGGCTGCGTAGCCAATCATTTCGTTTTCTTCCCACAGTGTTATGACCCGCTGGTCAGTGATAACGAAAAATGGCTAGCACACGAATGTACGAATCGCGGACACGTAGCAGAGAGTGTAACAATACCTGAAACCCCAAAAGAACACAGATCTCGAACTTCAGCCGTGAATGTATTTGTTCTCGAACCGAAGGCCACATAGCAGACCAGTGTCTGCATATTTATAGTCTTTGAACAGCCTTGAAAATCCCACTTGAATTGATGCACTAAAGACGGGATGGGCCAGTCGGAGACGGAGGAGATACGTGCGCCAAAATGAAGTCTTAGTACGTTACGGCGCGAAAAGATAAAATTCAAAATCTCAAACAGTTTTTCGAAGATTTCTCGATGAATAGACTTTCTTCAGCAAAAAGAGGCTGAGTCACATGAAAGATTGGTGTTACACATTACTTGCTTGTTTTTTAAGTGTGTTCGATGCAGCTTTGTTTGTAGTATTCCTATGCTTACGATAATGCTACAGTTTTCAAGGTGCGTGGACATTCCTTTGGAAGCGATCTTCGAAATTGAAGCAAGAGGCTATGTGACTGTGTCTAACGACTGCTGCACTCGAACTATCTACCATGGATTGTGTATGATAATTGATCAGAGATGAGATTTTTTCAGATAAAAACGAGTACCGGACAGACCAAGACAATGAGACGGACAGGGGCGAGGAGGACGAGTCTTTCTGAGTTGTCTAAAGTGATGCGAGAGACTTGGTGGTTTGCTTTGCCCAACGAGCCACTGGCGTCCATGCAAATGACAGGAATTCAATGCAGCTTACATGATCTGGCTAGCAAGCAACTAAAACTGCACTAGACTAGTTTTGATGTACAGAGTGATACGTGGTTTTAAAGATGATTTATCAGTTTTTAGAGGTTAGCTTAGCGATTGTTACCATCTTTAGTACATCGTAAATGGGAGGAAATGTGGTTGCAAACTGTCAATATTATTCTTTATCTGTTAATGAAATTACGTTCTAATTTAGTTAAGTGATTTACGATGGGGGTGGTATTCGAGTGGACTTGCAGAAGACCTACTAACAGAATTACCATCGGTCTTTTCAGAGAAACATTGTGTTGCAACTGGTTCAACGTCCTACGAGCACGTGAACGGATAACGGAATAACCGTCAGTGGAACGACGTATAACTCAACGAAGGTTAACGGTAACGAACAACGGACTACAGAGTGTGCGCAACTAGTTCGAAACTTCTCAGCCAACCCAACCACCCGAGGCTAACGCATGAACAGAGAGAGAGGGCTGGCCTCCGGACATAGTTTCTTTCCGTCACTCAATGCGAAGACAACACGGTCACAAACCAGATCGTATTTATAGGGTTTGTGTCCAATAGGATGACCAACTCAAAACGGACCAAGTGATGAGCCGAATAGTACAGTGGTGCGCGTAGGTGGGGTGCCAGAGATTTGGCATAAGGGTTGAAGGACGAAGTGGCGCATGACCGTGCCAACTACGAAGATCACTCACCAGTGTACTTTGTTAGGTTTTGTCACAATATTTTCGGGGAACTGGCGGCTTCTGTTAAAGGAGCACGATTTCGTCCAGCCTTGAAAAATGCTCCTTAGAGCACACACTCCTGGTGATTGAGTGCTTTGTTCGAACGTACCTTTAGCTGTTATATGAGTGACGTTTTTACGTTGATTGTTTGTGCCGATCATCGCACTTAAGGGTCATTCTGAACGGCGCTTGCGAACAACTTATATTGCTCCAACGCGTGATTGCGTGCATCAACCATGTGATGAGTGTTCACGTGTTTGGTTTGATCACTATGGCTAAACACTCATCCTCACCATTGAGCAAGACTGGCAAATCGATCCACAAGCTATCCCAACCACAATAGCAGAAAGAAAGCAAAGTCCTTGTGGTTGTTCGGTTAGCGTGCAATGTTACAGACAATAAGTGGAAATCGGCTACAATAGGAAAACGCATGCATCCTGGATTTTTTGTGAGTATCAGTCCAAAACAACGGAAGTAAGATATGTTTCAAACAAGAGGGCCCAGATGATCAGTAAGGCTTTCGAAGAATGACTCGAGAGATCTACAATACAAAAGCGGAGTCTCCGTTTTGGAACATTTCTCCTGTTCTGCCTGTGAACCTGCGCAACGTCAAACTACTTTCCCTACAGTTGAACACATTAAAAGTAGTTCAATTATTGGACGTTTGGCTAACCGCTTATTCTGGAGAGGGCTCCTACTGAGTATTTCAACTCTTATGCTGAATACGTGTTAGGATAAGTTGGCTTTTCATAAGATAAGCGGTAGTAGAATGTTAGTGCCTCTGCAACAGCTACTCTAGTTATATCTGTTACATTCTTCAACACGGATACCGCAATATTGGACAAACTTGCTGTAGGACAGGCAGCTAGGAAGTCATAGCGAGTCCTGTTTGAGAAGATTGCGGCTGCACTACTAACATCACTGAATTAACACAGCTATCTAGAGGTTGAACGCTCTACGGCCATGAGATACCAATTAGGTGATGATGGTTGTTCAGAATAGTTACCCAATGCTGGTGGGCTTGGTGCTATGATTTGTGATGTAGATGGTATCGAACCCGGATTGGAACACAATTTATTCCGTCAGAACGACTTTTAAAATTGTGCAACTCATGGAACTGTTTGTATTGGGTTTTTCTTTGGGTACTCATTCTCGAGGTAAAAACTGTCCAAACACTAAACTCCCTAGATGGTAAGTGTTGATACGCTGGATCCATCTCAGACGATTGCGTTCTATCTACAAGATGTTCTGCGGTAGTCTTCGAACGGTATGATTCGTTTCTGCGTAAAGAAAATCCTTCTGGCGCTAAACTATTTCTTCGGGTTTCATGGATTTTCCGTTTAAGAGAAGGCTCCTCACTGTTCTGACATTTCAAGGACGTGGTAGCTATTCTGTGAGTTGAAATCGAAATAAGTTAAGGAGTATACACATGGATCAACAGTTTTACGGGTGTAACTACACGACACACTTAAGCACTTCCGTGTGTTTGAGCTTTTCCAGTTAAGAGTGTGGATGATCGAGCGGCCTACAGCGTAACGATCGACGTCTTGCAACCTTGCTCAAAAGTCTTGTATCGAGACCACTGCCTGCCCCTGTGGTGCAGTAAATTAGCTAAGGGATCATGGATCCTATAGTTCCTGCGTACAGCTGATTTGTTCAAAGTCATATGAAGCACACGAGTGGTGTCGTATTTTTTTATCTACATACTAGGTCTGGGGTCACGTTCGACCCCTAGACGAACGAATTACTGCTATTCTATACTGTTATGGTAAGTTGTTGTCTTCTTCATCCAAAAGATGCATATTCGGCGTTATCATGTTGATGAATTTAACAAGCCAGTCAACAGTTTTTCGTGGGACACGAAGTTCATCGTGTAAACTATAGGCAGTCAAAGACAAACGTAATCATTTATTCGCGCGCGCGAGCACTTCATTAGATATTTTAGCGTTGTCTTGAAAATGCTAGTAACATATGGGCACATCGACACCGTCTATGTTGGCCTACGACAACAAATTGGGTTGACCAGGTTCCGTGTCGATGAGTTTGTTGTATTTCGGGATAAATCTAAATGGGATACGTTGGAAAGCACTTTGTTTGCAGAGTTATCGTAAGTATCTGGATGTTTTGATAAAATGTGATGAGAAAAGTAAATCTTGAATGCCATTAACACTTGAGGGACAATTTGTTGTCCTTGATCGCTTATTCCACTGCCTTTCTGAAGGGCTTTGACAAATAATGAACAAGCAGAACAACTATTGCGATAGACTGCAAGCGTGCACAAACTGCATGATTAGTTTTTGAAAAGTTGACTGTCCTCTGTTGTATTGGGTAAGATAAAAGTCGTCCAACTTTATTAAATACGGAAAATATGTGTTCATCGCGTTAGCCCTGCTCCGTTCGTGCACTTAGTGGAAAACTTGACGGCTGAATCACTGAGTTGACTGTCTGACGGTGGAAAAAGACGATACACCTGACAGTAGATGTTCAAATAAAGACCACTGGAAAATACAAGTCGGTTTGTAAACCACAGCCTGATTACGAACGGCGTTACGACGATACGGTCCGCATATTTTTCCGAGAATGTGTTCACTAAAGTGACCAGGTCGAAAATGTAGAATAGAAAAAGAGGAAGTTACAACACCGTGGAAAACACTAACGTTGCTTAGTACCAGCGTAGATTGTTGGTCGTTGCAACATGCAACCTGCCCACACTTCAAAATATGCGAGTCCGAGGGGACTCAGATAGATTTCACATTATGAGGTTCAAGGCGAAGCAGCATACAATTTCTACCCTCTGTAATGAATGCGTAACTGTGGTCTAAAAAATGAAGTTGCCGTGAAAGCTTCCCTCTGACGATTGCTCCTCCTCCTATCCGATGAGTAACAGAGTGATAATTATGAGTTTTTGTGTGCCTCTAGAACAATGTGTTACTGCCTGCGTAATCGATATTGCGTCCTACTATGTGTTCTCAGCGGTTGTGCGTTTCAGTAGACTGGCCAGAATGCGGAAAGTAGTTCACTGAAAATATTTTGCCAATGAGGTTAGTTTAGTCCCACCGTTAGTTTTTTCTCATTTGCATCTTTCTTTTCACCTGATACTCTGATTTCATAGCTTGCCCTCACTGCTCTGTTCACTTCTGGATTGTGCATCCCAAATTATTCTCATCATCTGTTGTTTTCTCTGTTGCTTTTAGCTGTTGGCGGTTAGTGGTGATTCTCTTCAACGCGATACTCATCCAAACGTGCCGTGCAGACAGACAGACGATCCGGGCGTCCAAAGAGGTTCTGAGGAGACCCATAGCTCCACAGGACGGCTTAATAAACCTTCAGCTTGCTCCGTTTCTACGGTGGAACAATCCACGGAAAAACGGACACGTCCCCGTGATTCTAACGTCAGCTCTTCTAGGTCGGTACTTTGCAATTTTGACTGTTTACGCCCGATTCACGTGATTTCTTATTACCACCGCGCGGCGGTTGCCCGCCTGTTATTCGCTCAAGCATGCCTTGATCACCTGTTAAGGAAGTCAAGAAAAACGCGAACCTTCTGAGGGATGCTCTCACGTGAGCAAATAACTTCAGTTTAAGATCAAAGTGTATTAGCAAAGAGACTCAGTTAACACAATCCCTGCCTAATCTCCTGCATTACTTTTTAAAGCGGCTGCGCGTTTTAAACAAACAGTCGAGTCACTTGTGTGTACAATGGCATCCGCAAGACAGCTTCTTTATGACGTTAACTTTGCAGATAAACCAATTAGACAACACTTTTCACGAAAACAAACGCAATTAACTGTCAAATCTCGTGACGTCTCTAGTGCCAGATTGCATTAGCTATGTAACTCTCAGCCCACGAACTGAACGCTAAGTTCGCTGACATACGGATAACTGTCCACATCTGTGTGCCACTCACCAAACTGCTCACCACACGCTAATCGGCAGTGCCATCGGTAAACATTGCTCGACATTACGGACGATGAGTTAGTTTCCTGGATGCATGATCACACAATCCCACTTCACGCATCTTCAGAGGGTGTAAGAATGAATTCCGTGGATCCTAATCACCACATGTCTGCTTCTTAGCCTCAGCGTTACCTGTCTGTTGGTATCACACGTACACTGGATCGATGGTAGAATATCTAATGACTAGTTTGGTCCTCTTTCCGGTGATATCACGTCCTACTGACGTGGGATAATGTCTTCTCCACTCTTATGTAGGCGCTTTTGGAACTCCTAGGGTTTTCTACTTCATCGCCAGGGATGAATTCAAATGACAAAACCGCTGCACTCTTGGGGATACGAGTTTTTGTTTTCATTTCCTGTTCTCTCTGAAACTGGTGCGGGTTCCACTTTGAACTCATCACCAAAATCGGCAACAAACAATCTACGGAAGTGCAACATTCTTGGAGAAACACTTCGAGACTAGAGAACGCTTCACGAATTACTTGAAATTACAGGAAATCATGTTTTGCGCCTTTTGTATTGCTTTAAAATTGTGTATCAGCATCAATTCGTTTTCGATTTAGCCTAGGTTCGTCTCCCTCATACTTGTAAATTGGCTTATGTCAGTATCTCATAGGTTCTTTAGATTTTGTGGGATAGAGAGAATGTGCACCATGTCTTCGTGTTGCCTACTATGAATTATGTTGAGCAACCTGTCCACTTTGGCGAGGCTAGAAGAGGTTTTGACATGCAGGTAGTGCTAAGCAGAATTCTTGCTGCCCACATGGAATACAGCTGGTGAATCCATGTGACAATTGAAAAGGAACGAGGTCATGTAATCTTGATGTTGTCACCCTCTTTTGCAGTGACAGAGGCAAAAAATTTTGAACCCCTTGCTTCAGCGTGGTTTGTACATGTGTAGGGTACCTGGTGGTTTCTCATGTCGTTTTGTGATGGCGTGTCACTATCCATCAGATTGCTCATAATAGGAAGCGTGGTAGGCGGTAGGCCGGGCTGTCGCCTCTTTTCCTTAATCTATTCTGTTGGAACAAGGATTCAGGTTAATCGATTTGCAATTATTATGACCGTACCTGCTGAGGCAACTAATTTGCACCAGTTTTGATTACACCTAAGAGATCAGCCGGTGGTGCTAGGATGTTTCATCGAACCATATCGCGCTTTACTGGTATGCAAACACCAGAGTTCTTCAAAGCCGACACTTTGTATGTACTATTGCATTTACGCCTACATTCGTCGACTCCTTGAGTTGTAGAGCATGTATTGGCCTCGACTCGGGTATGTATGAATTGAGCTGCCGCATTTGTTGTAGTTAGCTTGGTGTATGATTACCAGTTTATTCAAGTCAGCAACTGCCGGGACTGTAACTCTTGCTGGATGTGACAGGTGCGCTTACTCATATTCAGAACTTCTGTGTAGTCTTTACGACCACTCTCCGGGATCAAACTAACCGTATAGAGAGAGTTAGGCATCTTTTTTGTCAAGTGCCTCCAAACGATAAACATTACAGGACTACTGCGTTGAATGGTACCACAGTATGCGGTACTCTCAGATTTGAATGAAATCATACTCAATGTGTGCGTTCCAGGATCCGCAATGGTTGGCTTACGTGGTCTATCACAGTGAGTTGGCGGAGTTTCCATATGAACCACGAATTTAGTCCTTTATGGCCTTAAGGTGACTTTAATTCGAAAACAATTTGATTGGTTCAAGTTGTCTGGCTGTCGAAACACGCTGGGGCTAATCATCGATGATGGCGTCTAGACTCAATAACAATTCCCGTTTTTACACAATGTAATCACAGGAGTTGTGTCTCGTAATTGGTGAGAGCGGCTGTCGGTTACATGTTGCCGTGATTTCTGTTACCCTTCCGTTAGAAAAAGCTGCTGGTAGGCTTAGTAGCGGAAGATGGTGTGTGTGGTAGGTCTTCAACACGACTACGATTGAACATTTTGCTTACGTAGAAACCTCTGCAGCGCACTTTCACCCTCCTCTGAAGCCACGGCAACCAAAAGAGATGGACACACTCAGTTAACATTCCCGAATTGTAAATGCACTCCTCAGTTGTTTTGTCCTGTGCAACATTGTTTATCGGTTGGGAAAATATATAGCCTTGCCTGTAACCGGTTCACTGAAACCTGAGAATAAGACTCCTGATTTTTTTGATTTTTCAAGACAGGTGAGAGATCCATCAATCGGTTTCCATGACCTAGTTATTTTAACCGCCGAGTTTATTTTTTTCAGTTTACGGGTATTTTTTGCTTTCACAACTCCCATAGATAGCTACGTTATCAAGCCTTTCTATCAAATTTTGTTCTTTGCTGTGTATTCGCCCTGTCTAATCGTTTTACCTCCCTGGCTTTTTTTTCTCTGCTTGTCGTGATTTTGAGGTCAGCTATTTTGTGATTTCAGTTACTTGTGGAGTACCTTACTGTGCAATTGTTGCCCACATCGTAGCCTACTGCCAACTACCGTTTTTGTCCTTGTTTGACCTCGTGACTGTTGTGTTGTGTGCCGAAGCGCGGATTCACTTGACTGCTGACCCTGCTGAGATTGAGAATGGCATAAACTAAGTGTGAGCAAACCAACCTTATTTTACAGCAAGACAGTTGCAACTCCACTCATGCTTAATCTAAATGGGTACGTCTGGAAGCACATGGTTTTAACTAATTCCTTTTGTTTTTTAACGGCTATTCTTGGGCCCACAATCTTGGTCGACATCATACCCACGCAAACTGATAAGTTAATTGTTCCAACTGTTTGATCCCAGTGATCAACAGCGAAGTGGTGGATAGCTGTTTCCACCGCGTTGACCGTATTTATCAGCATCATGCAAACAGAGACTTCGAATCCACAAGCCGTGATTAAGTGTCAGGTTGTGAGGCCACCACCGAATGATAGTGCATATATCTACGCGCTAGATCACGGGTTTACAGGAATGCGTGTGGATTACATTCCTTATCTGTTATGCTCCTGTTTGCAAAAGCCCCTGGTACCGTGGTGAATGTTTGCTAACTTTGATGCCGATCACAAACAGCGGCTGATCGATTTAGCTTGTAAGAAACGGAGGCGCAACACCTAAAGAATGTCGATCTATCGTTGGGTAACACGTACACTACCCGTTTGGCTACTCATTTGGAAGACATTTTGTACAGTTCTGCACTGGCCGAATCATCGACAGCTTCACTGTAAGCGTGATCATACAGGAGAGCTGGGATGTCTCCGTATCATGGACACAACAGTGTAAAAAGATGCAGACGAGTAACCAGCACTTGGATGATGACGACGATGATGAGTGAAAAATAGCGTTTCCTAAGTGAAATCCACCGGGAGGATGGATATGTGGTCCGATGCCGCACTCTACTGGGAATGTGATCGAGGTAAAAAAAATGGTGAATTGGCCAAAACCGGACACCAAAAGCAAAAGCGTAAGGCAAACGAAACAAAATAACGCCTATTTTTGTCAGGAAGTAGTATGTGCACATCATTTAAAGAATCACAAAACTTAGTGCTGCCGACCTAAAGCGATTCTTATTATAGCTTCATAGCAGAACACGAAGTGGCACCATCCATACCGTAAGTTCTCAACAGCATTGTCTTCGAAGAGTGGCCGTATGAATAACAGAAACTGTCAGTTTCAACTAACCAGACACAGCTCCAGGTTATTTGAAGCCCAACAAGGGTGAGCTAGGCAATGAAACAACACCACTTTCAAATATAAAGCTGATTTGAAAATAGCCGACAGTTTTAGTCACTCAAAAGCAGTTGACACAAAATGAATAACAAGAACACTTCCAACTGCAACTCAGACGGTGCTTGTTAAGCTACTGGCATAAGCACTTCGTCTTATAACACGTTTGAACATCGCCAGTTAGAAGAGTTTCCAGTAAAATATGTGGGACTGGAAACAAACATACAACCGAACATTAATGTAGCTCGATCAGCTGTTCAACGCAAAATTTACAAAGAATATTCCGTGGAAAAATGTCTATCAGGAGGAAATCAAAACAAAAGCTGGAGAAATTAATATTATTTAAAAGATCTACCAGTAGTTTTGATTCAAGCAGGTCCACGATTTCGACGCTTTGCCACGCTGCATAGCATTTGATACTAGCGATCCGATGAACACTTCAACCTGCAGGCGACTTCTCGGCTTTACTCGAAGATGAAGCTAAGACAGTCAACAGTCACGACGATCCGGTTACTTGGTGACACCGGTCGGTGTCGGTCTCAGTACCATAAACGCTCTTTTGGTACACAGCTGTAACAGCTGTTCGACTAGTCTGGTATCAGGAATTACCGAACATACACAGTGGTGAACTGCCGCGTAGTTCACGTGATCGTCCTGGTTGTTACGAACTTATTGATGAAGCCAACGACAGCCAAACACAACCCGTTTGCTAATGCCTTCTTTGCAAACAGAGCACAATTCCAATACACTTAGCAAGACGGATTGCACAAAAGCATTACGGACTCCCCGTTCGACGATAACTAAACATCTGTTCCACACCAAAGACGATGGAAATTGGCAAAGACAGCACGTGTACTCGTCATTTTCGCCATCTACTCAGCAAAATTACGAGCATACAAGAGGGTGTTATCCAAGTAGGTGGAAAGATGCGAAACCCCAAACAGACTATCACAACGATGCATCAGATTGGGTCAGATGAGAAAAACACCGGCTGTTACCGCATCCGCCTAGAAACGTAGATGAACGTGTTTGGAGACAATTGAACAAAAGACTTCAGTTCCCAGACGTAGCGGCTAAGACCATTTCCAGAAAAGCCGCTGCATTCGAACCAGTCGAATAACACCTATATGAAACCACTAGTTCTTAGTACTGGCTGTGGGAAATCTCGTCAAAGTAGGGCATTCACTATAGCCCATGACAAAACACCTCAGTCCGTGTTTTCATGTGGATTGTTGGTTTATGACTGTGGGCTATAGTACCAAAAGTCGTGATGCAGTAAATTAGTGGAAAGTGTCCTAAACACTGCTGAATTAAAAGCGTGTATTGCGCGAGACAGTTTTTCGCAGGCGAATCAACTGAATTGTGACACACATCTGCACGTTTTGCTTTCTAGCGACACTGTTTATTCATGAGAGCTCTTTGTGCTCCCTTGGTATATCAGTTACGTGAATTATGTGTTTAGATGTCTTCTCGATTTAAAGCCACAGCTTGCTAACTGGGATGATAGCCTATGGATACATGTAATATTCATTACTTCAACAGTTTCGATCGGTGCCCTAGTAAGTGTAAGAGGGGAAACAATGGAAATCGAAGAAAACCACGGAAATGGAAGATATTAACAGGCAAGAAGTGCTTTTTTAAGAAGGGATTAACAACATGAGCACCACTGACGACGACCTTCCGATAGCGTCACTGGCCGACTGTTTTCTTCATCTTGTGTATCCCAAACTGGAAGTCATGCAAGCCCCAAGGAATTGAGCCTTCAAGACAATTCCCCCGTAACGAACCTGAATCACTCGATAGTCTTTAGTTTCCGCTGCTCGTAAACATCATCATTGTCATCCTCATAGACAGCAATACATCAGTGGTTCACACTAATGCTTAACTGCCACACAACCATGAAGAAAAAGCAAACCCTATATAGGAAGAGAGAGAAGGAAAAGAGAAGGGGACGGGAAGGGACCTAACTACTGAAAATGACTACGTCCCTATTCAAACATTCA
>QNGE01002693.1:52434-105981 GCA_008508345.1 Paragonimus westermani
TAACAGAACCTGCCAAGCGGACGGCACGAAGTCTACTATTAACAGGAATCCAATCTATTATTGCGGCTGCGGCCGTCGTGCTGAAGACTGTACCTACTCCAGCTTGACCGGTGACGGTTGCCGGAGAGTCACTTGAAGTGTGTAACCAGTATCGGATAGAAAGTGCGGGTGCTGTTACTTCCATACGTTGACTACTGTCGTGGATCCCAGTCCCCGAGATACAGCAAACATCAATATGTGGCGAGTCTAACGTTCGTGCGAGAGCAGCCTGTTGACCTATTTGTTTTGGAGTACGAACGTTGAAGGCACCTATATTAATTTGCGTTCTAGGTCGAAGCACAGGACGAGGGAGGTCTGGTACCGAGTGGCGAGAGGTGGGACTTATCGTTAGACACTTTAGACGTTTCCATTTGTGTTATTCCACGAAAATGTTGTTCAGTTTCAACTGTCTACCACCATCAATTGCGGTTTCATGATACAGTCGGTCTCAGCTACAGTTTATGGTTATAAATCTGTTTTCCAAGGTATGCAAGGAGGTGAAGCGAAGTCACGAGGCGACGATAGAGAATTGGACGCGATAGGGTGCCAAGGGGCCTGCCTTTAAAGTTTATAAATGTTGGGTTTTGAGACGCTTGCTTGAAATTGATACGCTGGTAACATCACGCTATGCTCACAAGATTAAGGGAAAATGTCAGCGCTCTGGGGAGCATATGAAGTCTGTAAGCTGGACTAGTTTTGGGACTGACTGTGCAAGCGATCATAGTCTGCGGCCACTTTTGGGTGCGTGGACGGTCTACGTGAATGAACATATTCGAAATAGTATTCTGCACATCATTGTTCACTTTTGTTTTTTTCATTCCAGCTGGTCGAATCTCTGGAAGCTTTGTCTCTCTGCTCTGGTTGTGCTTCTACTTGCGTGCATCTACTACTTCACAGCTTTTTACTGGGGTGTTCTGTTTGGCGTAAGTGGGACTTTATTCTGCTCCTGGATCCGTAGCTTCCTCTGGCCTCCACACTCAAGCGTCGTGCACCCGCGGTGCCACATTTCTGGTCTACCGTTGGGCCAGTTATGTTGTTCGTTGCATTGCCAGTCGCCAACGAGCACCACTCGTTCCTCCTCAGATATCTGGTGGCCAGTCTATGCGCCCGCCATGCCTCCGCTACAGTTGGTCAGTATTCCGCAACTTCGCGACCTTCAGTCTCTACCCATTCCGTACATGCAAGATGAGGACCCGATCTCGTCCACTTCCACTGGTCCACTAGGACCCGGGCTGGGGTTCAAATTGGATAAGAACGATCGGCCTGTGTACAAGGGCTGGATGAATGAGGTGACTAACTCTGTTCATTTAAATCAAACGAATTACTGATTATCCGATTATCACATCACTTTTTCCTAGGTTTATGCTGGGGATCATAAGACCCCTCCTGTATCCGATCACCACCAGCACCTTGCGACGTAAAACTGCAAGCAAACCGGTGGGTTGGGTACTAGTCACCTGGCAGTACATTTTTCACCGAACATTGTTTGAGGTACGGTCTTCTGTACGCGTGTTCACGAAGGCCTTTTATGTAATTTTGCTAATTACACAGTAGCGAGCCTCATTGTGGTTTATGGACCTACAGTTCCATTTTCACTCATTCAGGACGTCTTTTGGACTCTACTATTGAGACAACTGTTTGGGAGATATTTTTTTAAAATGAGCTTTCGGTGGTACCGACGCCGACTATTAGTCCTACAGACACGCGTTGTAGTCCTGAATGGCCAAACTTTCTCAGACTGGGTTTGTGCGATTCGACACTAGTTTAGACTACCTGCGACGTAATTTGATGCTTGTGCAGCCAAAGTTTGATGGTTAAAAAACCAAATGTACGCTAATTTTACTTAAGGATTAGAGCGTTGACCTATTTTCACGAGTGGATTTCAGTGAAAATCGCCCTAATTCGATGGCAGCCATCATGTTTTTCCTCAGGTTTCATTGTTTTTTTCATACGAGGTGGTTTTGTTGTTGGCGATGAGAGCGCTGTTCACCCGTGCTTGTATATTCAGTCCAGTACGTTTCATTTTTGGCTAAACCAGCTTGGACGATTTCGAGTCGGTGGTGACTTTGAAAGGGTTTTTAGCTCCCGCTTCTATGGTTTCCCACCATTGTCCCACGATGTATTCCGTCGAATGCGTTTGTTTTTTATTCAGGTGAAGGACTACGATGCCGAAACCCACCATGTCAGTCAAACTCATTCGGTGTTTGTCACGTTAGACGGTACACAGCTTCGATTACAGCGTCCACGCCGCAATATTCAACGACGTTCCATGTGGAACGAGGAACTACCGTCAGTTTCCACCGCCCGTTTCCAGCATCAACGTATTTACGACTTGGTGCATGCGCGAGTCACTCTTCTGCCTGCTGGCTTGATCTGTAAACGCCTATGGAGCAAAAAGTATCCGATCGCGATCGTTTTACCAAACCAACAGAACAAGCAAGTCAGTCTCATAAGCGGAATTGTATGGCTCAGATGTATTGCCATCTGTTCGGCGTGTGAGCTTAACACTAACGAGTCCATTAATAGTGTCTGGACATGACTGTTGCCGCCTACCTTTTTATCTACTCTTATCTAGCCTTTATTATCTGTTCGTTTTCACA
Source organism: Paragonimus westermani (assembly GCA_008508345.1). Classification (NCBI taxonomy): domain Eukaryota; kingdom Metazoa; phylum Platyhelminthes; class Trematoda; order Plagiorchiida; family Troglotrematidae; genus Paragonimus; species Paragonimus westermani. Next base: position 55,074 of record QNGE01002693.1, read on the forward strand.
GTTAGCTCTCTTTTGGAGCTTCCCTTGAATACATTTGGCAAAGTTTGTGGGATGATGGTTTATCGAAGCAACTGTCAATAATTCCATTCTTCTGCTTGTCATATACTCGTGTAGATGGGTGCAGTATGCTATCTACAGTCACAGGAGCTGCAGAGTGGATCTTCAGTTTCACCCTCGTCCATGGTCTTCAGGTGAAGTTTGTCAACTGGTTAATATTTTCGCTAACCGGTTGTAGTACGAATCGGAGCTCTTAATCGCCACACCGCCAGACCTACGAATAACACTAGAGATTCAAGCAATGGAGTTAGTTGATGTGAATATAGCTAACTCAAGAATGGACACACTGAGCTAGTGGACTGTGTCGATGCACCCTGGCGGTGGATGTGCGGAGTAACCTGACTGTTTTTGAGCATACGATTTCGTTACGTTCGTTCATAACCTTCGATCGACCAGTTCAAAGTGGGAAATTGTCCCAATGGTACACACTTTTGTTCATCATCATCATCATCATCATCATCGGTTCACACTAATGCTTAACTGCCACACAACCATGAAGAAAAAGAAAACCCTATATAAGAAGAGAGAAGAAAAAGAGAAGGGGACGGGAAGGAACCTAACTACTGAAAATGACCACGTCCATATTCAAACATTCAACATCAAGGTGTCTACATCTTGCAAACAAACAACCGAGCTGCAAGTGAGAGTAAGGCGTCATCAGCGAGACAGCTTCCTTACGGCTTTCACTGCCCCGCGTCATTGAATGCACTCATTTCACAGACAACTCGGCCAAGCAACGACAACATTCACGCCACTGAGCTCGATTAGCTGCCATCTCATCTAGAGTCTTCAGCCACCGACTCTGTAAGTCGCGAGGGTCCCAGGCCGGCAGACGAACACAACTGACAGTGGCCAACCCCTTGGTTTTGTTCACTCCGGGTAAAATCTAAAGCAATGGAATATATTGGATTATGCAGACAATCGTTTTTTGAATTTATTAGTGACGATCTGCTCATGGGAGTGTGCAAGATGACTACAGAAGATTTTGTCTTACTTAAAGAGATTGAATTGTAAACAGCATCCAGGTATAGTCTGTACTTTACAAAACTGTTTAAAGTACAGCTTATATGCTTACAGCGTTTGATAGCATGTCCGGCGAAGAGAACTCCAATTTTTGAATGTGATTAGTTTTGATTTACTTTGGACGCAGTCATTGTTACTCATTGGTTTATTGACAGACTTGTAAGTCTGTCAGGGTCCATTATGCACAACGTATTTGTAACTGCTTCAGCTGTGGAGCGTTTGATATCGGTTTCTACCCACGATCCCCTTAACTTCTCTGGCCTAGATTTTGACAGTGTGGATGTTTTATATATCGATTTCACTGTCATTTATCCGATTTGCTTCGGTTTCCTCACCTTTTTCAGCCGCACCGCTGTTGTTAATATTTCATGACTTTCTTCAGTTTTGCTTGCCTGTTCTTTTTCTGTTGCGCTGTTCACCGTTTTTCATTCACGCCTCTGACAGGTTGTTGATACAACGGTTCGTAAACCATCATTGGCTGTATCAACGAGCGTACCGAACATGATGGGTCACCAGCCTACGCTAATCCGATCTTCCCCAGTTCGGTTGGGCCCGAACAGTGCTGCTGGACTGCCTGGTACACACGATCATTCACGGTCGTCCACTCCGGCCGAATCGTTTGTAGATGATTTCACTATGATATCACACAGCGACTTGAATTCGGACACACTGTTTCTATTCGGCCGTACCTGTCGCGAAAAGGAGGCCTGGTACAGGCGCCTGCGCGCTGCTTCTCTCGGTGTTCCACTGTTGTGGACTCCACAGTTGGTATGCCTAACGGAACGTAGCTCGTCTGATTGCAACAACTGATTCACTTTATGCCTATATGCATTAATTTTCACGAGGTAGCTAATGTGGCTAGATTGTTTCTTGTTTAGTTCACAACGGTTGGTGGTATGAACTGCTTCTGTTTCTCTTTGCATCTCTGTTCCCCGAAACATGAGTAGGTTTTAGTGAATCAAGCATACTAACCAAACACAGTGGATTCCGCGATCGATTCTGATACACATTTTCTTTCTATAACATCAAGAAACGCCTTGTACTGCTCTATTAACCCTAGAACTTCCAAGTCATTCATTTTGACAACTTTTTATTGCGTAGGCTCTGAAGATGTTAGCAGTCGATTGTATCACTATAATTTCATTTCCTATCATTCTACACCGTTTTGTCCAAGTCGTTCAGCTATACCTGCAACCTGACCTATCCTTTAACTATTCTGATCGCCTCATCGACTATTCTGAGGGCTCACTTTGGCCGAATTGCTAGTCGTTAAGTAATATACGCGCACCTAACACCATTCGAGTCCTTGCATATTTCTAAAGATCATTGTGAACTGTCACATTTATTCTCGTTTATCCACATCAACGGTCGCCATTCAGGACAATGCAACCAATCCTAGGATCATTTGACTGTATCTTCAGTATGTGGCAGGTTGAGCGGTTGACTTCAACGGAAGTGGTGATCACTAGGTTAACACAGACTGGGAATCCTCCGTGTGTGGTTAACTACGATACACTATTTTTCTGAAGTGGAGAATAGTAGAAGCTGGCGAAAATAACGGATAAGTTGCGCTGATAGAAAAGGCTTATCCGTTTCAAACTGAAAGATGCTACCACAGAACTGCTCTCGGTCATTGGTGCTTGGAAGTTCTTCAGCCAAATTTTGCTTGACAATTTTTTCAGATTTTTTTTAGGCTCACTTATCATTGCTGGTAATTTATGGGAGATTTTAATTAATGTGAATTGTGCGCCGTTTACATATGATCACGGTCTTCACGTTCAGGTGGACCGTTTTAGCCGTCCGGTGGGAGCTAACAGCATAATTACGGTTTCTACTCTTAAGACCATTGGGTTACTTGAGCATCATTTACAAGATGTTGTGGAGGAACGTTCTAGTATGAGAATTCGATCATGCTCAAAGTGGGGTCAGCTATGTAGCAATCAAAACGCTGGTCGGAAACACGTGAACCAGAGCTCGAGTCCCAATCTTGGAGAGAATGTGCACCACTGACAGGCTTTAAGAAGTGTGAAACGCGAACCTAGTGCCTCTTTTTTGAGCCTTGCTTTTTTCCCGTGTGGCAACGAATACTGCAATCAATTGTGTGTGTTGCTCACTTTATTTGTTTTTGAGCGTTTTTTGTCAGATAGACAAGCCCACTGAAAATCGGCTTTTTGCGCACTGGAACCGTGTTTTAATTCACAGTACGATTTTGTCCCAGTGGCTTGTTCAATAGTTATTCGGTTAATTCAAACTGCTCTTTCGACGTATTTGTACGGTAACTTGAGATTGTTCTTCTAGACGTGTATCATATTCCGCAAGCACCGGAATTTGCAGTTATATTCTTTATGATGTACATGAAGGCAGGTTAGTATAACCCTGAGAATGTTTTATTACTGAATCGAGTGATTCGTTAATTAATCCATCGAAATCGACTCAGTCGCTCTGGTGATACAAGTTTTACGTGTTTTTCTCAGTCATGCATGTTATGGAAAAACGAGTCTGAGTAGGCCGTTTCTATGCGTGATACAACCTTACTATTTCATTTTTGTATGCTGGAAAAGAACAGGTTCAATGGAGTTTATCGTGAAAATGTGAAGCCCGAATTGAGGTGCGTTCAGTCCTGTTTTTATACAAGAGAAATTTAGTCGGAGTGTCTAGGGAGACCGTTGGACTAAGCTTATCGCAAACTTCATCATATGGATTCTAATTGACTGGCGTGTTTCGCGGTTTAAGATTGCACTGGTGTTACATATATGTACACTGGTAGACCGCTTTAGGCTGCATATTCGCCCCTGGATTTGTTTTATGGATTTGCGTTTTGGCCATCTATTTTGGTTTATCAGGCCGTTCAGCTCTTTCTTGCGGGTTCGAGTTCTTCTGGTGGCTCTGCTGGTATGGATAACCGTAGTGACGAGGAAACACGCTCTGGACTAGATTGTGCCACAGATTCCAGTGTTGACCTGTTTGGTTGTTCTTCGGAGAAGACGAACACATCTACAGCTGTCACGCAGTTTGGAATTCCGGGCAGTCGTGAACCGCTCTACGTCACCTACATACGTTACATGGCCAAGTTCATGCCCGCTAGCTGGCTTTTGCGCAGCACCCAGGCACTGCGGTTGAATGTGAACCATATCTCATGTGAGCCCGGTTTGATTTGGCTCAACGCTTTGCTTGGTCGATTGTTTTGGGATTTTTTGCGAGAAGCGTATTGGCTGGAGCGTGTGCGCGATAAGATTCAAGCGAAATTAAAGAAAATTCACGTACGTTGTGTACTCGGCGACTGTTTATCGATTTATAGTTTACTTTTTCGTCCCGACTTTTTTCTTTACATTACCACATGCTCACGTAGATCGTTTCTTGTTTGCCGGCCCGGTCTGGCCGATCGGCATACGTTTGCAGAACTAACCGTAAGCCTTCTGGTTTTAGATACTCCGCACTTTTAGATCTTTCATCGCGCGTTGTAACGCAGTCGATCGAATTGTGAGTTCTGCAGTGGACGTGAACATACGTGTGATGCGCACCGTTATCATAAAACAGTTTTTTTCCCTGAAACCTGAATGACCTGTATGGTTGTCACAATCTGGTTACGAACTACGCGTATGATTGGATTCTCAAGTTGATTGTTGACAGCTCTACTCGTTGATATTGTTCGTGAACAGTGTTGACTTAATGAGCTCAGTGAATGTAGTCTTGTGAGCTCCGTTCTGTTTATTGGTTGTCCTGTGATTAGCTCTTTCATTCTGCCATGTGATAATAGTCAGTTCGACCGACTTTATTTCAACAAGTTAACCGCATCCACATCAACCTTTCGTTGTACTATGGTTATGGCCTATCCAACCAGTTATTATTGAGTTCGAGGACTACTTGCGCAGTTAGTTGCTAATGGTTGAGTTGTCTTTTTTATGGTGCAGATGGTTAATCCAACTCAGACGATTGATCAATGTTTGGATGTCAGCCACTTTGGTGCTCGATTCGCCCACACAATATGAAAATGAGACAGTTAGCGCCCGTTTTTTCTTGAAAACTTATCTGGTTAACATTTTATTCGCGCGATTCATGCAGGCTCCTGCCTTGAGAACTTTCGTCAATGCCCCCAGCGTCATATCGTTTTTTCCTCATTACTAACATTTTTAAACCGGGCTTTCCTTCTCAGAAGTGAAGGTTGCTTTGGGCCTATATCTGCACCTGTGGCATTTTGGAAATGCTATAAAATATTGTCGAGCCGCGTAGCTTCATGTCGGATGATGGAGGTGCGAGTGAAACACTCAGTAGTTGTAATTCACGGACCAGCATGGCATATACGAACCTGTCATCTATGACGTCGAAAAGACGTGGGCCTTTCTGTATGTGTATTGCCGTAATTCAAATTCGGACGTTCTGCCTTACTAAGTTAGTACCGAACCTGGTGTATTCAAGCGCAAGATGATCGCGGACTATTCCTTTATGACGGTTACAGCTTGGACACCACTACTCGTGTAAGGTGCTGTTATCATGTAAGCGACAAGACTGAGAGACAATTGTTTTCCAGGTACGACAGCTTGAACATATCTACACGTAACACGATTCCGTTTACTAGGACACATTTTCAATATGTCGCATCTGGCCGTTTGACCCTTAAAGCCTCGTTTGTGTATCTTGGGCTCAGCTGGAGAAGGTTGCTCATCGACTAGCCAACAACTTGGCTGGAACATATAAAATAACTGACGTTAACGCTTACTCTCACCGACTCAACGTTTCTGTTCGGTTGGGGACCTCTAGATCTTAATTACTTATAGTTAACAACATTGACAAATAGTGCGCCTCCTAGTTGTAAGTGGAGCCTGTATGAGGAGTTCATTTTATTCCGAATATGCCGATTTTTTTCCTGTTCGTTTGTTCCACATGTGACACTATGCTCGCTCATGTGCTGGGCTCCACGTTTTATGTACAGATTTATTTAATGTTATGGCACGATTAGAAGAGCTGTTTGCAGGAGGTCCACGTGGTCCGGTCAGTATTTTAGCTTCAACAGCTTCACACTTGTCCAGCACAAACGAACGCTAGTGACTACGCTGTTCACGCGGACAGGGCGAAATTGTACGTGGGACTGTCCTACAACGAAACTAGATTAGATCACTTCTGTTCCATATTCACATGGTTACCCCCACAAGGTCCATATGAAGGCACACTGGACAGAAGGAAACATTCAAGTTAGTGATCATTGTAGGAAATAGGGTCTGCATAGAGCTGCTTTTTTGGGTGGTGCATCGAACATAACGATTAAGAAATTCAATTGGACGAACGTGTAATCATTCAGATTCGGGAACTGTAGGTGTTGTGTAGGTAGAACCGATAGGTGTTTGACATCCAGAGTGAAGAATATTTGCCTAAATGAGTACAAAGTATGTGTTGCTAGATAATGTCAATATTACTGAACCGTGTAAACAGTTAGTTCCCACCGTCTCTCGACACATCCTGACCATTGGTCACGCTATCGACCCAGCTTATGTATTCAGGATCCTAATACCTCATTTCAATCCGATATTCTTGCGGCTTGTTGAGGCGGTCACTATTAATCTACTCAAGTCCGCTGTTTGTATTCAAAAATAACTGTTCGTGAACCTGACCCACAAATTCATTACCCAGTCCAACCCCTACTTGTTTACTACGCTAAGCACTGACTCATGTTACTGTAGATTCGGTTTTGATGAGTCAACATTAGCTGCTTGCATCCACCACATGCCGTGTTCCATCAGTTTTGTTCGAACTTTCAAAGGGAACTAATTGCCTTTCATTTGAAGTTGTGAATAATGTCATGCGGATTTGGTCAAGAAAGTACACGGTAAAAATAAATGGCTCGCAATCGTGAAACGCATATCAGGTCGAACAATTGCCGTTGATATGCCTGCCACACAGTTACTCTTCCGTGACGCTCTTAATAGACATCGACCGTACGACTCACTTTTCACTTACTTCAGTCTGGGCCAAATCGCACTATTTGCTGAGCTGGTAGTCATATTCTGCACCGCTCACCACTTCACAGTTGCGTTGTAGAATTGGGCGGCTTGGTTTTCAAGGGTTGTCCGCAGGCGATCATCACAGGGGTTGAGATGCACGGCGTTTAAAACGGGTTCTTGGAAGTGGGCACTTAAAAAGCGATAAGGTCCGTTCCATAGAACTACGACTTTAAATCTCTCTGTCCCATGACCGATGCTGCACAATCTATAACAATTTTCAGCGTACACGACGATGCTTGACTAAGAAGGGTTTAAGATTTAAACGTTCACTTTCTAGCTTTAATTCATGAGGAGGCAACACTGGATTTTGGCCCGAAAAACTTATATGATGTAATAACTTGCGGAGTGTAGTCATTTTGGTTGACGGATTGAGGCTCATTTTGCAACATCGCGGTGGACGGCTCGTAATCTGGGAATACCGAATCAGCTGTTTGTTAAGTACTCACGTTTTCGTCGTTCAGAACAACGGAGATTCCACACATGTGAGGTGAATAATTTAGATTCATAGGTCGTTATAGAAAAAAAATCTTTGCTTTTGTGTTTGTGTCTCTGGGTTGGTCGGTTAACAGTTATGTCGGACGGTTTATAGGGTTTTCGAAGGGGTTTTTGTAATACCTTAACATTTTATTTGCTTCCCCTTACTCCACTGAGATCAGATCAGTTTGTCAGGATCATACCGTCGAATTTAATCCTATGGGACCGATAGGACTGTTCGAAGTTAACTGGCGTGTTAATTCTGTCATTTGGCCGGCGTGTCTGCTATGCTGGGAAATCTCATTTTGCACACCTGCAATTACTGTTAGGATTGGCAATTCCGAACCGTTACTTTCAACTCTAGAATCATGTTTGGAATGCAATGCTCCTGAACGTTGCTATCTAAGTATACCAATTGAGTGTTGACAAACTGGCGAGACAATGTGAAACGTTTGTGAAAGTTGGAAGACCTCATATTTTTTTTGTTAAAATCGTTTCTGATATGTAGTTTGGGGTTTTATCCCGAATATTCGGTAATGGAAGAAAAATTTTGACCGGATTGTAAAAGATCGAGTTCTAACGTCCGATCTTCGTAGCTCCAAAGAACGCTTGAAACCAGATTTGAATACCCTATCAATTTGGTATTGTAATGGCTTATTTGAAAACCTGGCATGAATGACTGGAAGGCACAGCATGTGTTCTCAATGCATATTGCATTCCACCTTAAGGCCACTGGCATTCCTATTCTGGCTGCCCCCGTTTGTGTAACGAAACAATGTTTTCTCTTGATAAGACATGTGTAACGTTTTTCGAAGTTATCGTATCCGCTGGTGATTGCTAGAGTCACCCCCCAGTTGCCCCCTCATGTAATGACATTTTAAGATGTCATTCATCAGAACACAACTCATTTTGTAACAAATGTTAGAGACAAACAGACAGTATTGCGGTGGGGTCACTGTCTTGGTGAACTTGGGCGATGATATCTGCTAACTAAAATGTGACTTTTTTGTAGGTGGCTTTTGGTGTTCACGATGTTAACTTGAACATCTGGTCTATCGGTTATCCTACCTTATTCCAGTTACTGTATTCCAGCCATGAAATTCTTTTTCAAAATAGGACCGAACGGCAAACTTGTCTTTACGAATGTTTCACTACAATGGTATTATTGTAAAGGGTTGAGAAGAAACGTGTCACCATTCCATGTGAATAAGCTGAAGTGCTCATTTCCTCTTTTCTCCTCTTCAATCACAAAAGCTAGTTATTTGTTTTGCGTGGTGCACTGCGTAAAATCTCCGTGACCCGAGGAGGGATTGAAAATTGTTTACGGAACGTTACATACGAAGATCTGGAGATATTTACCACTTGGCACATCTGAGAATCGGTAGGCTCCCCCACCGCTCGTTACTGTTCCAAACAATAACATTCTTCCGAAAGTTTGCTTCGGAAATGATAAGCAACCAAGGATTGTCCAACCGCAACGTCAAACACTGTCTGATCTCGCTCAGTAAAAACAAACACCCGTCCATAACGTAGTTTTGAAACTCCCGATACAAAGTGCTCACATCGTTGACATTAAACAGATGCTTCCAACTATTCTTGAAAAATACCTCGCGGATGTTCCAGTGTACGTTTTCTACTGATAGAGCGATCCGCTTTCTATGACTAAGGTTGCACAAAGAAACCTGTCTGTCTTGACCACTGCTAGAACAAATAAATATGTTGCGCACACTGCGGCATAATTATAGAACCTTCTAAACTGTATGTTTTGTTCAAACCTGGCATATCCGTTTTTGCCACGTGCCTACTGTGCGCCATCAGTAATTACTGATCACTGAGTTGGTTGCCAAAATTAATTGTTCTTTTCGGATAGCACGCAACACCACGTCTGTGTATCAGAACAGTTCACATTAATCTTCTTGTCGCTACAAACTCCCACTGCCGTCTGGTTTAGAATATGCCAAATTTGATTGAAACTGACTTCCCTTTTTCGCTAACCGGTGTGGGATTCTTGTTGAAACGCCCGGAGCAAGGGTATTTTTTTAATTGTATTAGACGTCGATCGATAGATTGCGTGCGCTTGTCTCGTTTAAATAAAGTTGCTTGCAATCCCTCTTTCTCATTCGCCTACACATCTGGCAACCACGAGCAACGCATTTCGAATTTGTGTGGTGATGTCCTGTAGGTACACTTATTTGACAACCAAAGTTTTATCCATGTCAAACTCACTCGACCTTGCAACTTTAATTGACTGGGAATATTCCTGTTTTCTTGATAACTGCTCGTCCACCTTGCATTTTCAGCCTCCTGGAAAATACCCACCGTGCTGTTGCATGCACTATACACCTATTGACAGCCTGTTGTTGCTTACACTAACCCTTGTATGGTTCATGTCTCCTGTGTGTCCTGTTAAGGAGGTCAGCATAGTATGACCACATTCTTAGACATAAGCCGCGGTCATTTTTCACAATTCTTTCGATTATTTATAAAAAAAACTTTGGTTCATTGTGTTGATGCTAAAGGTTTGTGGTTTACTATTGCCGGAGTTGCCTGTAAAGCAGTGTTCTTGCAATTTTGTTAAAAGCTTACCTTCTCAAACTACCTTTTCAAGTGCATTATTGTTCACTGTGTCAGTCGACCTGTGCCTTAGACGTCACCATTTGTTTAGTAGTTTACTGATTATCCTTCCCAATGCGTTCACTGACATTGAACTTATGATGGCCAGTCACAATCTTATGCAGCTTATCGTGTGTGCACATGCCGGAGTTGAGATGTCAAAGAATTGTATTTTCGCCATTTGCTTTTTTAAAAGTAAGTATGGTAACAAGTACTGTTGACTTGCTTTCTCTTGCCTATTCTTCTCCAGTGTTGGCTTCTCGTGTTACGCCAATTTAGTTGTTTTTGGGAATCATAGTTTGGCTCCTTCGTATCCAGTGCTACATCATTGATTGCGTTCGCAATTGCGCAATGGTTTGTTTGGCCTCTAACGTGGAGTTAGTTGCCCGTTAATTTTTTATATGTAGATAAGATGCGCCTGAGCATGCTCACCTTCTTGAACTGTGAAACGTGTTTTTCAGGCTGTAACTACGGATTTCAGTTATCGGTTTTGCTGGGAACTGTCAACATCTATCAACTCGCTAGAAGGTATACCTAGGCGGTTTTTGCAGAATTCATAATCGTTTGGCTGACTTTGACCGTAGATACTAGACAATGTCACAAGGATTTACCCTGTTGCTGATGACTCCCTCTTCCAACAGCAAGTTCGCAAAGAGCCATCGCACACGAACTGATTCACAAACGCCCTTCGCCGAAATTTTAAGATTACCCTGTTTTTTGTCAGTATTAGGTGACATTGTGCATGACGTAGCATGTGCGAAACAAACTATCTCCACTTAATTCCTGCTGTTCCGTTCAAAGTTCAATCAAAAGGCGCTTGTTTTTAACGTGCCAATAAGGAAATCGTCCATGATAATTGCGTTGGCTACTTCAGCTTTTAAATTTCCTCGGAGCGGTTGCTGTACGTGCTTCTTCCATTTCGCTTTTCAACCGCAGTTGAATCTCTGAACATTTTTCCGACAATCGCATCAAAAAACTAGCTCACTGTGGTCATAGTGAATCCTTCAGTTCCACTCTGGATCTGTAAATCTTGACGAATGAACACGTTCTGTAGATCCTTGATCAGTTTTAAGTAGAGACTGCAGACTGCTCAGTGTAACGCATACGTTCCGTGAAGTGGAATTCTCATGAGGTACGCATTGGAAAACTATCTTGAAGGAAGGTCACATCCTAAAGCATGCTGTTTATAAAATTGTGGTACAATTGCTATTGTGCTCATCACCCAGGCTTGATTGTCAGCTCACAGTCGTTGAAAACACGCCCTAGACAATCTTTTGGAGATCAGGCTTGTCCTGCCGTGCATCTTGAACATTTGGATTATATTTATTCCCATCACTAAAGGTCGCACATTTCCACTCCGTTCCTCGCTAAACGTACGTTTCCCTACATTACTAAGAATTGAACATCACTCACAATTGCTCACAGCTCTCAAATTCCCGTGGAACTTTCAGCTGGCCACTTCTGAAGGGAAGTACTGTATTTGAATTTCACTCTTATTAGAGCTCGTCAGTAGTGCCTATTTTTGTGGCAACCAAGATTTACACCCCGATCGTACTCTCAATTCTTTGGTGTGTCAGATGCTAACTGATTGATTGTGTTTGATTCATCCGTATGAAACTAAAGGTCATATTTATTTGTTGTTATCCATATGGGTTGGATCTCTTAAGAAACGACCGGCAACTCGATCGGATCTCTGGAATCGTTCGGGGATCTCGCATACGCTCAAGTGCATTTAATTATTGACTGATTAAAGGCTTTGTATAGTGTAGATTGAGCACCACTCATGTTCGACTGTAGCTTCTACGCTCTGACAGCCTTTAAGATGTAACGCAGCAACTTATTTGCAGACTCCTGAGTGTTCTTATGGTGATATTTTCGATTTAATATATTCGATATTCCATCATAGATTCGGGGTTCAATAGTGTATACCAGGATCTGTTAAATGTCATCTTCTGTTCCCTGTGTTAATCAGCATATCAACTTCAGAACCAAATCGGTACCTTTTTCGATATGGTCCTTTGGATCACATGTGAAAACGATATTCGTCAGTCGTCTTCTGCATTCAGTGTCATCCAGGTTTCATTCTGTGATAATGAGCAGTCTGCGTCCTAAACATTTCATCAGTTATTCGACAAAAGCGAAATTCTTGTCACTCGTTTAGCCTATCCCGTCGAAAGCCAGAACTGTCTGTTAATTATATCGTCTAACTACAGTATTATTAGCACAGAAATATTTTCTGTGTCACTTGTCGCTCATTTTTTCATCATTGTTGTACGCTGGTCCTCTACTATGATTTTCAGTGTTTTCTATCAACAGCTTGCATATTCAATCACAATTGTCAATTTCTCAATTGTAGTTGCCACCGTTCATCAGTGATCTGATTGTAGTTGGAATCGAGTTGGGCTCGGAATTACCAGTCATACGGCGCATTGGTCATCCTTTTCTGGACGCGCAAGGCTTATGGATCGAATTGGATATTGCCTACGCGGGCGGGTTTTCGGTCGCGCTTGAGACCAATGTGAGTGTGGACATCCTTGGATGCAGTCATCAATGTCTGACCCATGGGACAAGGCCGTAAGACACGTGTTTAGCCGTCTTAGCTACAAGTCTGCCCACTCTAAACAGGCTTACGTCGGCATTGCAGGCTCGGCATTCCATAAAACTTTCCATTTGTTCACTAATCAGAAAACAACACAGGAAGTACTAGTTGTGTTATTAAACGAATGTTACTCTAATTAGTATCGTAAAGGGTGAGTACTCAATTCATTGTTGAATGCACGAAGAGTGGAAAAGCACCGCTGAGGTTCCATTCAACGGACGTCTGAAGCTATTTGGAGGGTCTCGAACGAAGTAAGAATCATGGCTAATTTACCTAAGAGGGTGGCACCATGTACAACTTTGCATCTTAAGGATCCTATATTTGTTGAATGAACTAGTAGTTGCGTGTGTACAATAAAGCACAGTCATTGTTCACAGGTCTGTGTTGGACATACTGCATGAGAACTCAACCACAACAATCAAGTTTCGAAGGTTCATTTGGATGGCGCATCCCCGAAGTCAGCTGGAATTTTAAGTCAGGGATTCCGCAATCGTTGTTCATACTTTACGCGCAGGCTATCAAGCCGCTCTGGAAAATGTCGAAGTAATTAAATGAAAGTTTATAACTACACAGGAGCGTTCAGTTTCCAAGGTCGTCTGGGTTACGGAGGCCAAATGCGTTATAAATAAAATTGACGGCACAGAACTTCGCCGCATAATGGTTGTTCTCGGATCGATCTGACTTGCTTTCATTTGTGGTCAAATGAAATGACTTTTTCGGCTAATCTACGCTATGATCCATCCTTTTGCATTTCTCAAAAGTAATTGGCTCTTTCCGTAACCTCTCCGTCTGACTGTATCAATTTCATTTCTGTCCTATTTTTCACATATTCCCGATATGCTGTGGTCAGGATTTGTCTGGCATCGTTACACTGTTCGTTCTTTATACTTGGTACGTGTTTGTATTGTGTTGGTTGTTTAGTTAGGTGGGCTAGCCCATACAGGCGGTCGCGTGGTATTTAGGTCGTACGGGATCTGAGACCTATCGGATTGTCCATTTTGAGACAGGCAAGTGTACCATCAAAACAACCCTGATTTTTGTCATCAACATCCTGATCACTATACGGCTTTGATTCCATTACGCTGTCGTTATTAAAAGTTACAATCAGAATTTACTGACACTTGATCTGTAGTTCTTTTACCGACAAGTAACATGGATTGATGATTTGTGAGATTGTTATGGTGTAACCATCGAAATATCCGTTTTGCATTGGTACACAAGTGGAAGAGTATCTGACGGACTGTTTACAATCAGGATTATTCGAAAGAATATTTATAAAGGTGCTTTGAATAGCAATGGTCCCTAAGCCCGTGTGAAATGAAGGGTTGAACACATTCTAATTTTCGACAAAAAATTGTCATCACGGATGGTACTGGTGTACTGGATAGTGAGATAGACCACGACTGCATGCAAACACGGAGAGGTCAGTCTGCATTCAATTCCCTACCACTCCTGTTCACTAAATTTCGGATTGTCGATAATTTGAAGGTTACCAGCACAATTACGCTGTCTCTTCTCGAGACAAGTGATTTGCCTTTGTGTTACTCCTAAGCGTTTATGACTAAACCATCAGATGTGCTATTTCGATCAATGTCTCAATGCTAAATGCGCTTGGTTCCCAAGTGCATGAGGCGTGATGTAAGTAGAGATCAAGACACATGGACTTTTAAAAAGCAACTACTAGTCTAGTAGTATTTTTCGTAGAAGATTTATTGGAAATTTTGTTCCAATATGAGAAGTGCAATTAAATCTTTGTCACGTCCAATCTAAGTCTTGAAACACCACTCCTCAAGGGAGTGCTAGTTCACGTTCCCATTGTACATAGTTTTAAAAAGATGCCATACAAATCGCAAGTCATATAAACAAGTGCAATAGGATTCCTTTAACGAATGCTGTCTACAAAGCTGGTTAGACGTTGCCGGCTAATACGAGCAGATCATCCCCTTTGATGTAGGTTAAAAGTTACGTTGCTCACTTTATATGAAACAGAAAGAATATGTGACTTTTCAATTGACTGGATAACAATTGCCTAATAATCCTTTCCTCTGGTTAAAAGGGGAGTTAGGGTGGATCGATCGCTGGGCATTAGGGATAATTTCCGCCGCATCACACAGTCATTATTAGCAGTACTACTACAATTGTTAGCATCATTTAGTGATGTGTTCTTGGGCATCTTCTGGCTACTCTAACAACTACCCAATCTTGGAGCAGTCTTCTCAGATTCCATTCTGTGTGACAACTTCAAGCATTGTTTTATTCTTGATAACGTAAAGCGAAATTTGGTTGCCTGTCTCATCGTTTCAGGTTAATCTCCTGCGCTACAAACAAAAATATCGTCTTGAAAGGGAGGCGGCAAATTTGGCTGGTAAGTCGATGATCAGTTTACGATAAACGTTTAGTGATTGCATCAAGATAGATTTTTTCCACCATCATGTCTTGGAGTTCCACAAATCATGCACTACGATCCGTGGAATGCTGGGCATCAGGTTACTTGTACATACACCACGTGTGTCTTTTACTTTAGTTGACATGGTTGGCTCCAAATTACGCCATTAATGTCCGTATTATCGTCCGTTTCTCCCTAGCTTCATGACACATTGTGTTTTCCTCATTAATCGTTGTGTCTAGTTCTGTCCCATACTAACTGCCTCGAATGTTCGATTCTTTTTTCATCGCACTTTGATAGAATCATTCATGCAACATGTGTATTTATTCATTGCTTATGTCCAGAAATATACCAGTTTGATCTTTAGCACGGAGATTCTATTTATTTTATTCATTTTTTGGAACTGTACCGCTCGAAAGGGAGCAGCAAGGTCCGAGCAAAAGGTGTCCTTGACACCGACGTCACTATAGTAAGAATAGTGAGAATATTTCTGAAGGTTTAGCTTCTAGGGCTGGTCTCCGTATTACCTGCCAAGTGGAAGACACAGCGTCTGTTGTTAACGGTGCTGCATTTCGCCAGTACTGCTGCTAGCGATGTGCCAAAGGCCATACCTAATACAGCCTGATCGGTAGCAAAAACCATGAAGTAACCCGAAGTGTACAACTAGTATAGAGCAGACGGAGCCGGTGCTGTCCGTTCGATAATTTTACTGTCCTCTTCAGTAGTCTCGGAAACTGGTCTAATATCTGTGCATCAGAGCAGAAAGAAGACATATTGCGATATGTTAACATTTCATCACAGTAACGAGGCACCGGTAAGTCACGGCTATTTCCACCCAACCTCTGATCCACCTCGGCCCATGCATAGTGAAACAGACAGGTCGACAGACCGCTCTTGCACAGATATTAGAAACACTGAGTTCACTTTAACAACTTCATCACAGCAGAAAGAAGACATATTGCGATATGTTAACATTTCATTTGCTCTCATCAGTCGCAAACGTAAAACATGCCCGCTATATACTTCAAATATTTCACGACACACAGAGACTAGACACACACAAGCACACCACTTATTATGTAATCATGACCATGGCAACCCGACCGGTTGTTTCAACCACTTCTGTGCACATAACGTCGGTTGGTAAGTTCGAATGAGCATCGCTTCGCAGAAAGCTAGTAACTTCGGATTTCGGTTGCGCAACAGTACCTTGAATGAGTTTACTGGGTAAACTTGATGACCTGTTGTCAAGAGGTGTTTAGCAGTCGATGAAGTTGGATTTTCAGTAGTCACTGCACAAAGTTGGGACTGGTGCGTCATCTGATGTTTCAACCACTTCGGGATGTGTTTGGCGACTCGCTGTGCTAGTTGTCGGTCTGTTCTGCCTATGTAAACGTCACTGCAACTGCAAGTGAACTGGTACACAACATGGGAGACAGAACAGTTGGACAAACTACTTTCGCGTTTGCGGAGAACTGGCCCACTAGTGGTATGAAATAAGCGCAACTGCGCAGCCTCATACGTTCGAGCCAGGGCAGATTTTAATTTGTGCTTTATGTCGTTGGATAGGTGATCACCCTTGAATGGCAAGAATAGGCAAACATCCTTCTTTTGAACCGTCAGTACAGGCTCAGAGCTCTTCTTCACCGTATTATGTGCATCAATGAATTTGTCGGGGTATCCATTTGTTAGTAAAGTTCGCCTCAACAACTCCTGTTCTGTCTTCAGAGTGTCCGGAGTACAAATACGTTTGGCTCTCTGAAACAGTGTCTTAACTAAACCCCGTTTGTATGCAATAGGAGCAAAACTTGAAAACTGCAGATATTGACCACCCCAAGTTGCTTTGCGGTGAACTGAGCGTCGTAAAGTACCATCCGCACGTCTAGTAATAAGTACATCCAAAAAAGATAAACTATTGTTCGACTCCACTTCGTGAGATAAAGGTAGGTTTGAGTGAATATTATTGAGAAAGTTGAAAACCAAGTCAAAATGAATAGCGTCAGTAAAAATCGAAATATCATCAACATATCTTTTGTACAATAACGAATCAGCTATATAATCCGGGACTTGTCGCACGATCATTCCTAAGAAGATATCAGCTAGTGTTGGGCCTAACGGACTACCCATAGCAACACCGTCTATCTGTTTATATGCAAGTCCCTCAGAATCGAAAGAAACGTTTTCTGTGCATAACAAAATAAGATCTTTAAGATATTCAAGTGGAACACCTATATCACAGTTCTGACTCGAGATAAAATCACATAGAAAATCAACTGTCTCCCGAAGGGGAACATTTGTAAAGAGAAAATCAACATCCATGGAATACATTACTTGGGTACTCACCGAAGTGTTTTCCAAGATTTCAGCTAATTCAAACAAGTCCTTCAAGCAATGTGGGGATAAGACTTTACGGGTCGGGTGAAAATTGTCCACTAGCCAACGAGCAACTTTATGGTACGCGGAATTGTTCAAGCATAAAATTGGACGTAGGGGTGTACCATCCTTGTGTACTTTCGGAGCACCTCTCAATCGGGGTGTTTCCGTACCGCCTGGTTTCAGCTGTCTATACTGAGCTTCCGATATGTGTCCGTGTAACAACAATATCTGAAGTTGTCTCGCCACTTACTTTTCCACCAATATATTATTTTCGGCTGTCCGGTGTACTTTGAACTTCCTCTGGTCCTCCAAAATGATATTCATTTTCCTTAAATATTCGTCTTTGGTCATGACGACCACACCAGAGCCTTCATCTGGTTTAAGGAATAATAAATGCTGCATCTCTCTTAGTTCCTTCATGGCCCGATAGTGTTCCTGCTTTAGACATCACTGTTGACCGATAGGCTCTGACAAAAACTGGTTGGAGATATCCACCAATTTTGCGCGGAACCAGCCTCTCTCATCAAAAGATGTAGGCGACAGTTCCTTCTGTTGGTCGTACATGTATTCAAATTGAACTTGTGTGTTCAATTTACTAACGTTATTGTACAAAATATACGTTGATAATATTTCGATTTTTACTGACGCTATTCATTTTGACTTGGTTTTCAACTTTCTCAATAATATTCACTCAAACCTACCTTTATCTCACGAAGTGGAGTCGAACAATAGTTTATCTTTTTTGGATGTACTTATTACTAGACGTGCGGATGGTACTTTACGACGCTCAGTTCACCGCAAAGCAACTTGGGGTGGTCAGTATCAGCAGTTTTTCGATTTTGCTCCTATTGCATACAAGTGGGGTTTAGTTAAGACATTGTTTCATAGAGCCAAATGTATTTGTACCCCTGACACTCTGAAGATAGAACAGGAGTTGTTGAGACGAACATTACTAACAAATGGATGCCCCGAAAAATTCTCCGATGCACATAATACGGTGAAGAAGAGCACTGAGCCTGTACTGACGGTTCAAAAGAAAGATGTTTGCCTATTCTTGCCATTCAAGGGTGATCACCTATCCAACGACATAAAGCACAAATTAAAATCTGCCCTGGCTCGAACGTATGAGGCTGCGCAGTTGCGCTTATTTCATACCACTAGTGGGCCAGTTCTCCGCAAACGCGAAAGTAGTTTGTCCAACTGTTCTGTCTCCCATGTTGTGTACCAGTTCACTTGCAGTTGCAGTGACGTTTACATAGGCAGAACAGACCGACAACTAGCACAGCGAGTCGCCAAACACATCCCGAAGTGGTTGAAACATCAGATGACGCACCAGTCCCAACTTTGTGCAGTGACTACTGAAAATCCAACTTCATCGACTGCTAAACACCTCTTGACAACAGGTCATCAAGTTTACCCAGTAAACTCATTCAAGGTACTGTTGCGCAACCGAAATCCGAAGTTACTAGCTTTCTGCGAAGCGATGCTCATTCGAACTTACCAACCGACGTTATGTGCACAGAAGTGGTTGAAACAACCGGTCGGGTTGCC
The DNA here is from genome assembly GCA_008508345.1 of Paragonimus westermani. Classification (NCBI taxonomy): domain Eukaryota; kingdom Metazoa; phylum Platyhelminthes; class Trematoda; order Plagiorchiida; family Troglotrematidae; genus Paragonimus; species Paragonimus westermani. Next base: position 74,149 of record QNGE01002693.1, read on the forward strand.
ATGGTCATGATTACATAATAAGTGGTGTGCTTGTGTGTGTCTAGTCTCTGTGTGTCGTGAAATATTTGAAGTATATAGCGGGCATGTTTTACGTTTGCGACTGATGAGAGCAAATGAAATGTTAACATATCGCAATATGTCTTCTTTCTGCTGTGATGAAGTTGTTAAAGTGAACTCAGTGTTTCTAATATCTGTGCAAGAGCGGTCTGTCGACCTGTCTGTTTCACTATGCATGGGCCGAGGTGGATCAGAGGCTGGGTGGAAATAGCCGTGACTTACCGGTGCCTCGTTACTGTGATTATCCATGTCTGTTGTGGAACCAGCAGAGTAATCACCAAACTGGATGTCAGAAAGGGTTTGACAGGTAAATTTGATCGGACAGTATGGGAGGAATCAGCAATAGCATGTTTTCGCCTATCCGTGCTATCTTATGCCGCAGATAAGGCGACCCGACCGATGCAGTGGGAACTGATAGCTTACATGTGACCTATCGAAATGTTATCTCACGTGTAATCTATCAGTTCACTTGACGTTGCAGTGAATTTTCGATCGGAAGAACAGATTGGCGCCTACGACAAAGAATGGCTGAACATATGCCACGACGCAACAGAGCGGTTGAGACGAAATCAGGCTTCATCCATCGCAGAACACATCATGGAAACAGGTCACGTTATTGACCCGGCAAACTCGTTTCAAATATTGTTGCGCAATCAGAATCCACAATTGCTTGCTTTCTCCGAAGCAATGTTTATCAGTACTCGCCATGTAGCCCGTGTGTGGGTAAACTTTTGGCTTACGCAATTTATCTGCCCTGGAACTAATGACAGTCCTTGTTTCATGTAAACCCAGTCGTTGGTTGTTTTTACTGTTGTTGCTATCCACATGATTTATTGTTCTATTGCAATAACCTTTTTTTTGGTTGTTCATCTATTCCGTATACTCACGCACGTGTTCTGTCGACGGATCTTTGCTGTAGCTGACTGTCTGATCGGCCAGGTATGTCATATGGTAGATGATAGTGCTGATCGGTACAAGTAAACTTGTTTGGATAAACTTAACGATGTGTCTGTTACTTGTGCAACGACCGATTAGTGTGAACTGCCGTGTTTGTGATCGAGGACTACGTTCCCTGACAACGTTTGTCCGGCATTCTTTGATTCCACTATCATGAGTTTATTTCATTTGGGTTAGCGACGTTTTCGGTACTCGCTTTGTATGGTCTGACTGTAGGTCCTGTCATTACTTTGTTCTACAGATGACATATCCAGCGGGAGCTCCCCACCGCCGGTCCCTATCATGGGTGAACCGAACCTCACTCAACGTTCATCCAGACTCGGTGCATATATTTCCGATGAGGAAGACAGCGCTGATTCGACCACCGATTCGGACACCCCCGTGGAAGCTCGACCTTCTAATATGAATTCTGTCCGTCGGTCTACCGGGTCTGTTCGACCTTCGGGACTCGGTGGTTTGCCCAGTGTGATTGCTAAAGTGCCAGAAGAAGAGCGCGTGGGCATTGCTGATGGGTGAGTGAAGTATATCATATACGATGAAGAGAAAACTGATCACCCCACTTGCTGTTTCTCATCATCAAACAAGAATTGTTTCTTTCCTATGGAGCGCTAAAGTTTACCTTCGCCTGCACATATATGACAGGTACTTGTTTATCATCATGATCCATTAGATTTCCGATAGGGTAAACAGTGGTACCATTCGTTGGTTACGAGGAAATGGTATTTCCTAGTTGCTCAGATCGAAGAGAGTTGCAATATACTTAGGTGTCTTCAATTTTGCTAGCGTTCTTCTTATCATTGCCTTTGTCTGACGATCTGACTCCTTTGGAACGCCTGTCAGTGTAAGTCTGCTCAATGCGAGGACTTTACTGTGATGCATCCAATTCTGCTACTTAACCTAATGCTCTTGCTTTGATCGCTTTCTTTGGATAACTGCAAATCGATAGAGAAATACCAGAGAGATCCCTCGGACCACCTTAAACCGAAGTCAGTTCACGAAAAACTGATATCGGGACAAGCGGAACCAATATCGAGATATTTCATGGTGGAAAGGGTATATACATTCCCCCATTGTGGCGTCAAACATTATGTGGATGCATTCGGAGCGTAGGTATGAGCGAGGTTGTCTGGAAAGCAGCATGAAGTGAAACTGTGAAAATTGTTCAGCCTAACTGATTTTTAGTTCATTTACTACACAATCGATCAAATCGTCTTTCACAGTTAATTGACCACAAGTAGGAATTTAAGGGCTGTATCATGTGCTTAGAATGAGAGCAAACTAAAAAATAAGTGTTGTTCACATCAATTTCATGGCAAATCGATCATTCACTTAAGAACACACCCAGCTAAACATAAATCCTATTGATTTCGAACTGTCCGTTACCATACCAGTTGGCCGCTTCTCATTCAAGGCCAAGTTTTCTATCGTTGAAAATTAATATTTGTTATTTTTATACAAAAGCTCACATTTCCCGAATATGTTTGTTTGAAGCCAATTCGTCTTCAGTAGTAGCTGTATTTTTCTGGCTGCCTACAGTATAAAAGACATGACCAAACCAGACAGTTTTGGGCCATTTACTCGCTATCACCATTGTGCGTCTTTGCAAACTCTCTATTTGTACAAGGCGCTGTGGGCCCGGCAACATCTGGTTGGGTAGGCAAAGGTGAATACAGTCATGATTTTCGATCCTGATCAATCCTAGCCTCACATTTGTGTTATGGTTTTCGGTGTATGTGTGTTTATTCAGTGAAGAGGTCTTTCTTGGGTGCTTTGTTTTCACCATATGGTCATGCGTCACCAGGTGGATTCGGTTTCTTTCTCTTTACTCCCAGTCTAACTGACGATGTTCTGTATTGACCACTCTGATACCCTCATTAATCTTTACTGGTGTTCGCAGAAGTACGTACAGCGATCTCTTATTATAACGAAGTGGTATTTGCCGAAAAATTCCCTGTCGCATGCTAAGTTCGATGTATTTGCGTTCAAGAGTACAAATGATCCATTTTTTCTCCTAAGATCTGATGTTTTTAGATTCATCTCTCACGAATGAGTTAACTTATTTTGTCAACACATGTTTTATCTGTATCCTTTTGGTAACACGCGAATCTTCGAATGACAACTATGAAGTGAAGTTGCAATCCATGGGTTTATGAAGACCATGCTCAACAACTGCACATTTGTTTATGCTTTCTATGAGTTGGAAGTTTTTATTTCAATAAAATGTGTTAGGTTTTGTCAATATCGCTCAGTTTCTGGTGAAAATTCGTGAAACGATCTTGATACTGAAGAAACAAACGTAAAGGTGCAAGTGACTTATGGTTCTTTAGGTTGGTTGTGACTGTTGGATTCAACTCAACAAAGTCCTCTTTTGTCTCTTCATCAAGCCAGCTATCGTAGTCAAAATCTTCTCGTCGGTTAACGCTATGGTAATTGAAATGCCGGAATGTTTATTGCTGTACTTCTCAAAATTGAATACTGGCAACAAGTCCAAGAATTATTGTACCCTTTCTAGAGCTGTCATCCGGAACACACCCGTCTGACCCCACAGTTCACCATCCGTTTTGACAAGAAGAAACGGGGAACCCGTCAGGTTATCGCATCCGCTTTTATGCACACAACGTCGACTGATAAGTTGAGATAAGCGTCGTTTCGCAGAAAGCCAGTATGCTCAGGTTTCGACTGCGTAACAGTAATTTGAATGAGCTTACTGGGTCCACATGGTGACCTGTGATTGTGAACAGTTGATGACGTTGGATTTCTAGCAGTCGGTTCATCATTTGGAGTTGGTGTGTCATCAGTTGTTTCAGCCTTTTTGGGATGCGATAGCTGTCGGTTTGTTCTGTCTGTGTAAACGTGTGTAAGCGACATGAGAGACGGAAGGGTTTAACGAGCTGCTTCCGTAATCCCTTAGCGGTTTAAACTAAACGCAACTGTGCAGCCACATATGTTCAAGCTAGAGCAGATATCGTTACTTAGGTGGTCATTTTTGCAAAAACAGCAATATATCCTTTTTGCACTGTCAGTGTAGGTTCATTGCTTCTATTCACCTTATTGTGTGCCTCAATGAATTTCTTGAGGTATCTGATCGCTAGCAAAGCTTCCTTCGATATCTCCTGTTCTGTCTTTAGTTTATGGGGGGTATCAATACACCTGGCTCTGTGGACCACGTTTATCACCAAACCACGTTTGTATTCAATCACAGCAAGGCTGGAAGATTGTAGGTACTGAACATCCGAAGTTGTTTTCCGGTAAACCGAGCGTCATAATGTGCAGTCTGAACGTCAATTAATAAAAGGGCTAAACTGTTATTTGATTCAACTTCGTGACATAGAGACAGGTGGAGGGTTATATTAATATTAAGGTTGAAAGACAAATTAGAAGGAAAATATCATCCGCATTTCGTTCGTACAATAACGATTTGGGTGTATAATCTAGGATATGCTGCTCACTCACTCTTCGGAAGATGTCCGCTGGTGTTGGGCCTAACGATACATCACTTTGTACAGAACATTCAGTTGGCGCTGACCGCTCGCTCTGTTTTGACCAGACTATCACTGTAACTTAGTTTTCCACATACGGTTTTAGCTTCAGTATGCGTCAATCACTTGACCAAGTGTTCGCGTTCCCTGACCTACACCGTCCCTCCGGATAGCAAGTAATTACTCATCCGATAAGAATTTCACACATACTGTCCCTTGAGACGATCGGATTCCATAAACTTACAAAGAGTGATCTGGATGAGTGGTAATATTAGGAAGGGGTATTTCAACACCATGTAATTCGTTTGTTGTCTCGGCCTACTGAAACGAGCTCTCATAGTACGAAAACAGGGCTTCATAGCACGAAGTTGGTCAAAGTTTAACCGTGAAAAACCAGTGAAGCTGCTTTTATACGGTCAGCGTGTTGGTCGCGTCCAAACCCCTTTCATAACTTCTGTTAGTATCTTAGTTACGGAGAAAAGAGCTACAGGTTCTGCTTGGCCCCAGCTAGATCTTGCAAACTGTGTTAAATGGCCGATAATCAAGGCATGCAGTGACAGACACAATTAAGACCAACGCCCTTTTTCCTAATAAAACTAACACAAGTCTTTGATTCGTAAAGCAAAGTAGAGCGCGCACACGCGCCGTAAATCTTCCTCCTAATCAATATCAAAATCACCACCATTCGATCACCAGCCTCAAGATGTTACGGGGACTAAACCAATTCTGCAACGATACGCCATAATTTGAGGATCCAAAGTGCAGATCATCCAAATGTTCCAGCAAGTTCAGCATAGCCTGTATGTTGTTTGTGTGAGAATCAATTACAGAAGCGCCGTCCTCATATCGAAGGTAGGTCAAATTTGCTACCTTCGGAACTCCCTAGAACGTCGCACGTCACAGTCGTTCAGGAAGAGAGAGATCAGGCACCGTCGTCGAACGCCATTTGGAGTGGAGGACGACCGGGGTGAGTGTCCTTGAATGCACACCGGGCTTATCATGAGCATTCAGCGACTTCTTTAGATCGAGACAGCCCTGCTAGGCAATCGAATCAAAAACTACCTTTGGATCCACAAATGTTGCGATGGTTGACTGAAACGAGGAGTGAGCGTATTCCAGTTTCTGTTACAAGATGAAGATAACACACACGTGCGACCTGGTCAACGCCTGCCTCTCGTCATATTTTTTTCTTGTGTTTTGAGAGCCGCCACACTATGAGATCTGAGTGACTTCGTTACGATCTAGACAAAATCAATACCTCTGTGGTTGTCAAATGCTCTTCTGACATCTCTTTTAGACATGAGAACCAACGGGTGTGATCAGTTCAGACAAAAAGCTCTCACTCCAGTGTTTGGAACTCACTAAAAAAACCCAACCCTGGATCTGCTTTTCAATAGCGCATGCTCTAAAATGTGATTTCTGACGAAGTTCGTCCGGAATATCCATGATAAGCTAGTTTGGGACAGTTCCGCTTGTGAAGTCTCTGTCATAAGATGTACTTTGACGAGACATCTTTTTTACATCTAGTTTCACTACCGCCTCGCCGCTGGTCAGCGCAGTCGTGAACCAGAAAACAGCGTTCGACTGTTCCCCGATAAGAATGCTTATTCCACTTTTGAATCGCTTGACCCGGTAAACACAACCGTTACGCAGGGTTACTCTGGGCAAGTTTGCGTCTCACTTCACTGACGCCCCTATAGTTATCGGAGTCCATGGGGGATCAGTCGATGTTTGGTCATAAGCTTTATAGAAGTCAACTCAGTGTTCCTTCGGAACATGTATCCTCACAACAGCTATCCGCCAAATGCTGTTGCGAGTCATTCCACAATTGTGACTTGGGCAACTTGACTGTTAGTTCCGTTTGGTAAGCGCTTCATCCACTCTCTTCGCCCAATTCATAATTGACAATTCAGTGTTTTGAAGCAAGGTTCCAAAAAAACGAGTGGTAGAACGTAAGTTATTTTGTGCAAGGACGTTTCGTTCGCTCCTCATCAGTTACTGTAGCGAAGAAAGAGTGTTAGCTACTTTCATTGAACGGAATTAACCACAAGAGGTGAGGGCAGTACGTTCGTTGGAAAATCAACGACGTTCCAGACGCAGTGGCGTAATGTGATTGCTAACGATGTTGGTATTGATATGGGAATCTCAAGAAATAGGACCAAAGGTTAAATAGTGAAGGTTGATAATCCCAGTGACTCGGATACAGAAAATTAGAAAGACAAGGATCGAGGTAACCTCTTAAATTAACGTCTAGCTAAGACATGTGTACACATAGAAGAGTTGAAGGAGGATACAACAAAAGGAAGTGAGTTACGAAGGTAAATCAGGAGGGGTGATCATCTGTTTCCACACACAAATGACAGGACTGGTCCGGCGAACTGTCACAACATCTGCAGGTTTCAAACTGTGTCATGGTTGTGGACGGTCCGTAGTTGCATCCGCCTTGCATTCAGTTTCCTTCAGGTGTTTATTAATAACAATACGCGGAGTCCCCTGTTCCGGATCAGTCAACTATCTGGAGAAGTGCTCATTGTTACTGGCGTAACTGCTTCCGCGGGCACAGTTAAAACTACCGATCACGTTAGAGTTGGTGGCCAAGGTTATTGGGTTCTTCCTTGATGACAATTATATCAGCGTTGTACGTCCACTTGACGGCTGACGTGAGTGTGCATCTGATGCGATCGAAATTATTATCCCCTTGGAATGGTAGTTCGAGATTAATACGCTTTCATGGTACGTTCTTCAAACCCTGCTCTGATTCACGGCTGTGTGAGATCGCAATTCAGCTCGACCTTAAGGTTCAACCCCATGGTCAACAGAGACCCGAGAAAGTACTCCTGCTCTGTAACATACCCCAGGGGCGAATTCAAATGAGTGACAACACAAGCATCCCAAATGCACGTTCTAAAGCCATAGCGCATGTCTAGTTCCAGATTCAAAATGGTGTTCGCCGAAGCAGCCATTTGTGGCAACATGCGGACGTTGAGTGTCAATTTTTGTGAGGTGTCTTGTCTTGAAGAAGTGCGAACTTCAGAGCGGAGTAGGGAGAAAGTGGAGATGAGTGAAACAATATGTTGATGTAGTGATAACCTTCGATATTTCACTGTCGTCTCGCAGCTTATATTGGGGTTGGTTCGAGTAACCCCAATTCGAGCTTCTGATACCAAAGTGTGAACTACGAGATAGTATAAGATTGGAGGTTTCTTGAGGATATTACTCAAAGCTATTTATCAAAACGTCTGATCCACTCGGCAGGGATGTTAGCCCAGCTCGGGAACATATTGGACTGACTCCAATTACTGCTGCGTTCAGTGGATGTACTCGAAACAGCATTAAGCTTTTGTGTACTGCACGTTTCTTCGACCGTGATGAATAACGCGCTGATGATCATGGTCAACCGTTGGGCGATTTGTGTATTGCTTGCTTGATTGTACCAGCTTTAAACCCATTTATTAATGGTGCGAGAGAAGACAATGCCGCAGCCTTAAAGTTAGTTCCGCTGCACATCTGGGCGCCCCTATACTGTCAGTAGTATGATGTAGAAATTTGTGAATGCAACAGATTTTTCATGGCTGTTTTTCTTCGGCCTATCTAACATGGTCGAAACCTCAACCAGCCTAGTCTTTGGAATCAACGCAGCATGCAAGCCTGACCACCACATCAAGGTGGGGGAAGAGGTTGGGAATGTAATTTGAAACTGACTTCTAGCATGACAGTTGGCAGAGGAAGGTTCAGTAGGCAGACATACGTAAAGGTGGTGAAAACGAGCACTTGCGCACTACTGACCACCATTCATAGTCGTTTCTTCAAACGTTGTCGAATAAAGTTGTTAGCATTTACACCTCATCTAAACGGCTCAGTATGCTCTTGTAAAGTATGTTTTAACGTCAGTGTTTTCGGGCCCTAGACTGCGGTGGTAGACGTTTCACCAAGATGTCGCTTCCGATCCATTCCAGCGCACACCAGTAGTATGCCGTTTGGTAAACGTCGAGTTGGTGTATGAATGATGTCCATGTACATTCAGTGACAAATAATCCCGTATGAGCTCGAGCGCTTTTCTCCGCTCATACTCGGCTGCCGTCAATAAGACAAACTCTCATTCAGCTTTGGCGTTGTCTTGTGGTACTTGACTGCTTTTTAAGTTCTAACAGAAAAACCCGTTGATGGTAAAAGTACTGAGGTTCGGCAAATACATAAAATGTTCAGCTTTTGTTCGTTAGTCATTCCCAACATAGCTACCGTTCGGTGCGTGTGAAACCTGTTCGACGTCAGCGTATGCGTGCATATCAGTGGTAAGGCTCAATGTGGTCAAGACTCCAAATACGATAGATGCGTCGACCTCTTTATTCGGTCTGTTTTGGTTTATGAACCACTCTTCCGTTAAATACCCGAATGAGGCGCCTAGTTTGGTGCTTACTTCGACGAGTTAATGAATACAAACGACTGCATCCGCTATCGGTTCACCTAACCCACCCACCCCCCATGTACTTGAGGTTGTGTCGACACTTTCAGGTGGGTTATTACATTTTTGGAGTGAACCTTGGAGTTTTGGTCATCACGATTGCTGTGTTCCGTCTTAAGATCGCAACATTGCCAACGTATTTTTTCTACAGCCCTTTGGCTTTGCAATCAGCTCTACCCAGTCGGAAACGGCTAATTCGTATTGTGGATCGGATCACTCGGTCAACCTATTTTCAAAAAGCAGTCGACAATAAATTGGTGCGCAGTGGCATGGAACTGCTTTCCAATACACCAATCGTACTTGAAGCTGAAGTGAGCATTCATTTCTGTCGTTCTCAAGTCGGTATAATGGATGTCATTTCTTTGTCATGAAAATTGAGCTCGATACACGTAGATGATAGTAAAATGATAATAGTGGGCCTGAATTTTCACAAATTCTAATTTATATACGTGTTTAGACAGTTTGAAAGTGTATCAAAGTAGTCCAATTCACAGCTCGTAGTGTGTCGTTTGGCAGGCGTGAACTTGGTTGCTTACTTCTTCAGTACATAATTTTTCTGCTCACTTTTCATGTGTATTACACTGCTCATCCTGGTTGCTACATTGAGATCAGCAGCTATTCAAGATCGGTAGGGTATCCACTCAGTGGCATCCCGTCTACCATAGAGGGGTGTTCGTGAAATGACGTCGTTTTCAGCTTGTACATCCGACTGGGTCACTTACCGAGGTTAAGTATTGACAAACTAGACAAGAGTATATGAAAGAATGTGCTTTAGTTAATGACCACGAACAGCTCACATAGAGCTGCTGCTTAGATAGCTGGTATCTGCACATTTTTATTGATTCCTCGCCATTACTTCAGAGCGTATGTGCAAACTGAGCAATATCGCATAAATATGTCTAATAATATTCCGGTTCCGTTTAAACTTGTTACGCAATAAACTACTGTTTTTACTCACCTGATTTAGATTTATACTTCTTCCAGTTACTAGCCGTTTCCAGCCGCACCGTTGAGCTCTTTACTTCAGGTGATCTTATTTCACTGTCAAAGGGTCCAATATCTCATTGAATTAGGGTTGGCCTAGATTAACTTTTCATCTTTAGCCGAATTGTTGAAAACATTTGTGTTGCACGTTTCCTCATTTACCAACAGCATCTACAATCGTTTTTTTTAAATACCACAAATTGACCTTTGAACTGGTAGAATTCAATTGCTCACGCGTCCAACCGCGTGTGATCACTCACCGTTTTTTCAGTGGATTACTATCTTCAATGTCCTCGTTCAGATTCAAGCACTCGGGGGAACCCTTCTGATCAACATCCCACCGCCTCAGACGGATCGAATCTGGTTCGGCTTTCGACCAAACCCACAGCTACGACTCAAAGTTCGACCCCGAGTTGGTGAGAAAGCGGTCACGATGTCTCGCATTCTTGAATGGATCGAAAATCGAGTAACACTAGAATTCCAGGTCAGTCGTACAGATGGTTCTTTCAATACTGGCAAGGAAACTTCGGGCTGTTCACATCTCTACCAGCAGTTGCTTCAGTATATTCATATTCAGAGTACCAAATGTAGACAGAAATAAGCTTGATCGTCTTGCAACTCACTCATTCCGTTAATTGAATCAACCACGGTTATTATGATGCATGCTGATGTGTGGGTTTGCAGACAGGCGGAATTATGTAAGTCGGGAGGACTATGATCAACGAATTGTGCTGGTCACATTATGGATTCTGATTCAGAGGTGACTGGAGGGTTAGCTGAAAACAGTGCGGATACCTGTCGCACGCGTTTGATCAACTCAGTAACTGGTATCTATTTGGCGAGTACAAATCCTTGAAAAAGTATACTGTTGCCTGCCTCTGCCCGCCAAACTGAGGACAATCGATTAAATGGTCTGTTCGGCTTGTCGCCATTATATGCCATTAACATAGAAACATATCGTCCGTGAGTGAACTATGTTTCACACACGATTCAGTGGCAGCACATAAATAATAATGACAAACTTTCTTGTGGTGGCTGTCTTCTCTACGTCTCATGTGGCTATCACCTAACCGCCGCAATAAACAGGCAGATGAGCGCAGCCCGCAAGTCAGCTGGTGGTGGGTCGCCTGCCTTAGTCAGGTGAATTGAACGGTCATTAATTGCAGCGATGCTAATTGTTAGCCAAGACTGCCGCTTGGCTCTCATACAATACGAAAGAGGTACAAAAGAAAACATTTGACAGGTGAAAACGAGCATATTACTTGAACACCGATTTCTATACTCAAACGACTATTAATAGGGTATTTGATTAATTAAGTATTTGTATACCGCAAACAACCAACCCAGTTGTTAACGACTCAACTGATGCAAACAAACAAATTTCAACCTTTTCGGTTGTTAGTCGCCTTGTTAACCTTAGATCACCAGGTAGCCTTCTCTGAACCGTACAGCACCAACTGTTTCTATTCATTTAGTTTCCTTTATTGGTTAATTACCGGCAGAGGTTTGTGATGAAAAGCAGTTGACCGTCAACATTTGGTGCCATGCAGCGTACTGCCTAGTATCTGAAGTGGATCCTATTAAACTAATCAAACCTATGCAGACTCGTCTGAGGCAGCCTACACTGTCGATCGTTTGATTGGTAATCAAAATCACTGCCGCTGAGTCATGCCGAGGGTGATTTGTTGAAATAATGGCAATTTTTGTCATCATGCTTTACGGCAGTAAACCGTTCTTACAAACGAGGTAAACCCTCAAGTTTTGCTCTTTTCATTATTTATAACAATCATGACGATTACTTTAAGCGATGGCATGAAGATGCGGATTCAAGTCGCTCCCTCATTACATTCCGTTTATGAACAGAACAAGGGGGCTTCTAGTCCGAAAGATGGTCACCAAGCCCCTCAACGGGCACCTCAGCCAGATATGCAACCTGTCCCTTCTACTTTGACTGTAACTGGTGTTACCACCTTCGGTCTGTTACTCTGTCTTACAAAAACGTGCTATTTGCAAGACCGGATGACCAATGGATGTCTAGAGCTTCTCCCTCTTTCAGACTTTGATTGAAGTGCATGCGTGAACATAGTCATTGTATCAAAATAGAGGCTTTTGTTAACTTTCTTCTTCGTTGGTTTATGTTTTGAAACCGTTCCAGAGGCGTACTGATTGTGCACTGCACTTATTGCGTTTCAGACTGAAGACTTCTCAAATATCGACTAGTTTTGGGTTCCCTGGTCCATCCAAATAAACATGGGTAACTTCATAACGCGGTTACGTATGAATAGAACAGTATCCAGCGTCCATCGGCTGTGCGTGCATGTATGTTGACTCATTTACCTCTGGCCCATCGTTTAACCGGTGCGCAAAACATAGTATACATCACTTACCTACATGCATTCTACGCATTGATGTATTGATCTCCGACCGCGTCAACAGTCTACAAATGAGTTCTATGCAGTCTCGCGATTTTATCACTCCCAGACGATTGGGAATTGTGCACAGCGCAGATACCGCTCATGCTCAAACTGAATAATCTTCATAGAACTCCTTAGTTTTTTTTTTCTGCTTTAAGAAAGCAAACTGCAAGTAGTTCATTGGTACCAGTTACATCGATCGCCGCTGGCCAACTCATAACAGTTTAACAGTATTTGCTTCACCCTACGGCGTAATATATCACATCAGTAAACACTTTGTGCATGTGAGAATACCGTGAAACCTGTGCCATATGCAGTCACAGGCGCGTTAACTATATGAAACCATGATTAATCACTCTATGCTGATCACATCTTATTGGAGAACGGATTAAAATATGGTACAGTATACGGTATATTTCCAGACGAAAATGAATGAAGTTCATCTTCATCGAATGTTGATTCTCCTGTGAAGTCACTTCACAAGAAAAAACGACATGAGCAACGCTCGTCGTGAGTCTAGGTTTTTAGTACACATGCTTTATTCCACCGGTGGTTCATAATTCAGAAAACACTGTTGGTGATCACTCTCTTTTCGTTAAAGACTACATGATTCTGTGGGTTTTCGCCTTGTAAGTCGATAAACATTCTTTCAGTGCATGTGTATCAGACCAAGATGGTGGATAACAGCATATATATATATATATATAATATCAATGAGAATGTCTGCAGCTCAGGTAGCATACTCGCGGAATTCGTTCCATCGACGCAGACAGCCACTACGTCAGCATCGTTGACGCTGAAAGGAAAAACGAGCGAAGACAGACCGACAGGCGGACACGGTGAGCGGCAGAACATTCCGACACATCTATTTGTTCGATAACGGATCCTATTGTGGATTTGAAACGTTACAATAAGTCGTTCACTACTCAGTGTGTGCCCTCTTTTTCGATTATTTTAAATACACATATATAACTTCTTTTTGTGGCTGCGCGTTCTTTCTTTTGTCTTTCCCGTGTGCAGCGTCTCGTCGTGCTCCCCAATATGGCTGATGTGTACATGCCACTTCTGTTGTCTGATGTGACTTCCGGTGGATCTAACTAAGTTCGTCGGATAAATCTACGTTTGGTTCTGAACTTGCTTCATAAGGGCGCACGACGCTATGGTGACACGCCGCCAGTCCGCTGCTCTCCGACATGCGAGTAACATTGTCTTTCAAGTAATTTTATTTGGTGCGTCCCCATTTTTTGTTCTTTTCGCAAACGAGGTGCATTCTTGTACTTGGTCGTATGAAAGTGCTGCATTCGCTTTGTATTCTCCGATGTCCTTCCTCTTCTTTGTGCGACCTGCGTTCGTGTGGTGGACAATCTTTGTGACGAAGTTCTTTCATTCCTATTTTGATATTCTTGACAGCATTCGGTTACTTTTCTCTTTTCATCCAGTCCAGTTCAATGTGTGTCATTTCCAGTGTAAGGAACTGTCCCACTCCGGAGCTTCGGCACACAGCTATACGAGCTTACTGCAACTGATGCAATCAAACAGGGTCAGATAGCAGAGCTCATTCATTTTTGTAACCACTTCACGTGTTTTGTTCCTCCACCGTATTCTATGAAATTTTGCCTTCCTGGCTAGTGTTTGTGTTCGAATCAAGCAATGAGTTGCCTTTTGTTCCGCAGATAAAAATTCACATTGCAAAACTACTGCGGATAGTCTTTTGTCGCGTGTTTCGTTGACCCTGTCTGGGACCCTTGCGATTAGAAAATCTCCCAAGTTGCACAAATATACCATTTTGTAGTTGTTCCGCAACATTTCATCAGGAAGCGGAAAATAGCAAGAAAGTATACTTTGCAATCATTACATAGGATTGCACCAGCACACGGAATGGTTCACGTTACTAAAGGATGTGAACGACCTTCGTTTGAACATCAGCGAGTGCACTGGACTTCGGTTTGAAGGGCAACTTATTGCAACGAAGGAAGCCGAAGTGCAACAAATGAGCTGGCAGTACAAATTTTATCCTGACGGTTGATTTGCGATTTATGGGGTGGACACTTGCTGTGCTACCAGTGAACTTGAAACTCTCAAGATATCCGTCTAAACTCGACTGGAAATCAGTGGTTTAACGAGATTTCAGCTAATCAGACAAGCGAATCAACTGCATTTTAATCTCATCCAGCACACTTTCTGACCGTCATAATAACGTCACACGGTGATCATGGACCGTCGCACAGAATCGGCATAAAGCCTATATATATATATATATGCCAAGACCAAGACAATTCAGACGATCCCTTGTAGGCATCCGCTGGAGTAAGTGGGAAGCCGTTAAAATAAAGTAGCCCTTCCGCAACACAAACCGTGTAACAGGCGCGTTGTTTAGACAAGTCAGTAGATGGCAAGCATGAGAACAGAGTCAAGTCCAGATTCAACGAAGGTGACGAGAACGGATGGCTTGCTAGCTAAAGACTTAACCAAAGGAGACGGGTTAGAATTCGGCGCATGGACTAGTGTATCAGGTCTGCTCCCAATTTCAGAGAAGTGCAATTCAAACAAGCGTAGAAAGCAGTGGCACACAGGTGAAAATGTTAATATCCTCAGTTTTTTTTATAGATAATCTTAGCAACAAAGAAAGTGTCAAATTGACGTATAGTGTAAAAAAGTAGAATAGTCCGGTATCTTCTTGCGCCTAGCTCCAAATTTTCTATTCGTCGTTATTCCTTCCCGTTAACTGTTCCTCCTGCGATGCTGAACTGGCTCTCAGTTCCTCTTCGGATGTGCGTAATTGTAATGTACAATTCTCCTCGTTACGTTTCATTAGCTTGAAACACGGCACATCTGTTTGCTTGTAAACTAATATATGGAAACCATTTGTGTTATGAGTTGAGTCCGATATATGGCCTTTTTCTCTTTATATTAACGAGAACGACCAAACCGGTTACGTGCGATCGGTTCGGACGAGATTCACGTAACTCGTCAATAGACAACGAGGTACTACAAATTCTCACAGTTCAACGATCTCAGTTCACGCCTGGAGCTGGTAGCTACATCATGAGGATACCATTCAACAACCGAACGGCGAAAAGATACTACCCGACAGAGTAATTACGAATTCCTAACACACTCACTCCATAATAATGGAAGTCGAGACGATACGCACACCGTCATAAAATGAAACATCTGGATGAGTAAACAATCTGTGTGTTGTTTTTAAATTCGTCGTATTCAGAGTTGTGTTAACAGTGTAACATATTTCCCAGATGTGAATTGAAAATTAATCAACGTCCGTTGATTTTATTCGGTATCTTTAAATAGTCAGTAACCTCGATTGTTTCAGTGTCTTTTACTTAACCTTGTAGGACCGGAGGTTGAGATATCCCCCAGAGAAAAATATCCAGTTGAGTTCAATCAGACGATCTGGCTTATCCGTTTGAGTATTTGTGCGATGAAGCATAATGTAACAGGCGTCCTCCAGTTGGAATTAGCAGCCAATTGCTGTAACAAAGGCAAACTATCCCGATTATTTCTATCCGAAATGCAAATCCCCCGACACTATGTGCGCCATGTAACGACGGGTTTTTCTAGATGAATCAAACCTTTATTTGTCGCCTCCATTGCCCCCAGGTTGAACTTTATTCTCGTATTCACAGTCGGTCGGCTTTCCTAGTCCGTAATTCTGGGCAGGAATTGCTCGATGCAAACGGACTGCTTTGGTTCGCCAGGAGGTCGAAGGACCGCCGACAATTTCAGGGCTCATATCATATGCGCCCCACGGTACGAATATGAGACCATCTGGTATCTTACAAAAGATTCTACAGTACTGCCAAAACACGCCTGGGTTTTAGTGTCTCGCTAATTGCCACCACCATGGTGAACATCCTGGAAGACCGCTTATCGTTGTATTAAACTGAATGCAGTATAACTACAAATCCACCAACGTGGTCACATTAGATCGGCCATATAAATACGGTGTACACCTAATCTGAATTGTATTATTTTTAGACAAATTAACCGCAGGTCGCCAACATCGAGAAAAGCAATTTGCGTGACGATATGTCGGTTCTGTTCTGGTAGATCAACAATGATGATGGGCGGTCATCAGGCAAGCGGTTTTTCACGTGACTAGTTCCATGTAGCATGAAACGCAGCCGAGTGAATTTGATAGGGTTAGGTTTTAGTTCCCAAGTGAGTGACGCCTCAACAATTAAAGTGATCCGATTATACTGCCCATGACTTCTTCGGGGGCCCAACAAAGAGATGGCGACCAACTATGTCTAAACGAGGCAGGCGAACAGTTTAATGATTGGCGTTTAACAACGAGTTTTCCTGCCATAAGAGTAGGCTCACACTGAGCGTTTCGACAAGAATCATTCGGAGAACGTTGGAATGCCGATCCTGTTTTGATTCTCGAAGGAAGATGTCAGTTTCCGTAAATTGCGAACAAATTTAGCATGTTCTAAAGTGGGCAGAGGTCCGTAATTGTCCTAGTGAGAATTTATGACGTAACTGTGTGATTATCAGCTTGATACATTGCACAGAGGTGGCGCTGCATGTCCTTAGAAAAGAGAGGGCGGGCTTTTGCACGTAATCCAGTGACCATTAATTACTGATGCTATACGGCATGTAGATAGCTACGGTCGTGCGCAAGCCGGCCATATTAGATGGCAGATGGAATTCCATTTTTTTAGGCCAGCACGTGGACAGAAATATTTGAAATTCATGTTACATGCTAACGGCGGCCATTTTCCAGGAGGAACATACCTCTGCCAGTGTGTCCAATGTCAGAAATGTTGTCTCTACTTCGTGTGTTTCGAGTTGGACTGGCCATCTGGAAAACCTCTGAAGTGTAATATGTTATCAAGAACACAAAAATGCATCATCACGAAAACGAATGCCGTCCTGAATTCCCTTATAAAAATCATGTGTAAGCACCCGGTAGAGATTAGCACTCCATAGTACGTCTAGTAAACCCCAAAAATATAGCAATATATTTATGTTAGTTGACCTGAAGACCAACTCAGACGCACCATCGGGTCTGCAAAACACCGCTTGTTCACCAGCGCAAGACGAACAAACTATATCTGAGTGAACGATAAATAAAGCCTCACTCCTTCAAATGACTTCATGCCCTACTTAAAAACGTACGGATGAAAACAAAACGCATCTCATGCCAATATACATCGACTGTTTGTGCGCCAACCCAAAGGCATGAGGAAATCACACGTTGCAAGTCCGAAACACATTAAAGCCATTCAGTGCGGTAACCAACAACAGCCCAGGAATTTGTGGATGCCAGTGAGCTTCTTTCACCTCCGTTTGCCCGCAGTGAATGAATAGAAGTTGAACTGGCAAGTTCGAAGTTTTATCGTTCTCTGCGAGAGCCGTAATTTCCTCATCAGCCTGTTCTAACGTGTTGTCCCATATAGTGGTCTGATCGTCCTCGGCACTTGCTACGAACACACCCGCGTCAGAAGGATGCCACTCCACTGATGTAATCGGTTTCGTATGATACTGAAGGCAGGCAGAAGAAAGAGATAAATGTGGGTTTAAAAAACGGTACGCAGTGTGTTTATGTCCAACACCAACTGATATGGTATGCCTGCTCAAACCTGAGTCAAAAATATCCAAACAAAACCGAGTTGGGCTCCAAAATAGGAAATGCGACTGACAAATTCACAGTGGTGTCAGACCTTATAGGAAGAAAATGCACCATGGTACGCACTGACTCCAAGACGACTGTACCAGACTGGCACACACGCAACTCCTCATGTAGTGACCTACTTGGTTAAGTTGAGAAACGCGAAGTCTCCACGAATATCTACTAAGTAGTTTGAATATATGACGTATCACGCCAAAAACGTTCTGGTACTTTGAAAAGAATGGACCAAACTACGTATTCTTGGATCTATGAGCTAACGAGTTAACCTAAATGAAATCATTTCTCAGCGAAAGGAAGCGTTTGACTGCGAATTAAATGAGTGCATGTCAAGAGTACAAAACATGGAAATGAAAACGAAAAAACAATACGGTATGTAAGAAAAGCGCAGGGTAAACAGCGTAACGATCAAGCATCTTCGAATACAGCTCAGTAAATGGCAACCAACAGATTGTGAACACCTCTAATTATTCAATACGTATGAGAATCCTAGGGGATGAAAAAGCGTTAATTCGATTATCTACAGTTAATAATTACTTTGTAAATAAAGACTCAAAGATGTCTGAGTGGTCCACGTTGGTAGGTAACGACCCTGATCTTGACATTAAGTATTCCTTGTATTCTTCGACAAATGTTTCCACAGATTCAAAAGGTGAACAATGCAACGTTCGAGGACTGCATTTGTGACCGAGTTAAGTCATTAGTGTGTCTGGTCTATTCAAACCGGACCAATCTTCCACGTTTTGTCGATGAATCGGAGAGAATCATTCTTTGCATTCTGGATCCTCAAAACTCCACCGTGTGCTCCGAAATGTGCTCATGTTTTGCACAGATTAATGGACCAGGAGTAGATTGTTAGAGCTGCAGTAACCACTAGGCTGGTTGATTTATAGGCAAAACTGAGTCGACGTCTGAATATGTTCCACCCGAAGCAACCTGACTAAGTATACTGCAACAGGGTCACCAGCTGACAAATGGAATAGCAGACTTCATTCATGCATTTGGCTAATCTGCAAACAAGAACAACTTCAGATAAAGGCTAATTTCAACCCACTAAGGTTGTCGCCGGTAAGCCGTTCGTTTGATTTTTGCATGCTCAAGTGAACTTGGGAGGACGCGAGTTTGTTTTAGTCAACATTTCGAGTAAATGAGACCTCTAGCCTAACATTCTTATAGTTACTGACTTTCTTTGGTCGTTTACATTCAGACATTTCAGTTTCTGCTGACCTTGACAGCAAAATACAGATTCAAATGTAAGTACATTGTTTTGTATGCCTTATCCAGCACGGTTCCACTTAAATCTGATCGCAAGTTTGTAACGCCCGGAAGCAGTGAAAAAAGGCCTAGTATCAGTAGAGTGAAATCGACAGAATAATGCTTTAATCACCCCTCAGTTATTTGGGCCCAGGGAAGATCAACAGACGCACATTCTGGTTGGTTCCCAACGCTGACAAACAAAACCCACATCAAAGCAGACTCAAGTCAATAGTACTCGAAGGAGCTGTACTAGCTTGTGAAAACGGTGACGATTGGCAGACTGCGGTCGTCACTCACACAGTCACACAGGACAGTATGGTGAGCGTAAATGGAATCCGCTTACCTGTGGATATTTTTCATTCTGAACGCACTCGCCGTTAAGACCCGGAATAGAATAAAATCCTTTTAGTCACCTTCGCCTTGAAACACGTGGGTTTATTTCCTAATAATTCATTTTCAAGTTCGTCTTTCCGACACTGAGATTCCGACCAAAGTAACCATAGACTACGGATGGCGTCAACGTATGGAAGAACTCGGAGACTACGAATGTTTCAAGCCAGAAATTTCACCAGTCGGAATTGACAGTGACATTTTACATATCATAACCTTGACCCAAATACTAAAGACGGTGATTCACTTTGCAAAAATGCAGTGGTGCCACAAGAGCGGTCCTCTCTTCGTCTTGTGAACACATTTGGGATTCCTGAATTGATTCCCCTAACAACCCACCGTCACCTGTAATCTACGGCGGGTATGAAGCTCACTTCTGCGTAGCAAAATACCACAAAGCAATCACCTACACTGTTTCCAACCTCAACTCCATAAGAAATGGGCCGCACAATGCGTGACGGAATGTGCACCACGGATATTCACAACATCCTCACCACAGACTGCAATACATCAGTGGTTCCTACTGATGCCTAACTACAACACAATCATGAACAAAGCAAACCCACGACAGAAGGAAGGGGATGGAAAGAACCTAACCACTAAACACAGCTACGTCTTCGTTAAACGTGGAGGTAACTACAACCGGCAAACAACCAGTCGAGCTATGTATGAAAGCAAGGCGTCATCAGCAAGACAGTCTCCTCACGCTTTCACCGCTCCGCGTCATTAACTGCACTCACTTCACAGATAACTCGACTGAACAACGACAACACGCCACTGAGTGCGGTTAGCCGCCATTTCACCAAGCCTCCAGCCACCGGCTCTGGGAGTCGTGAAGTCTCCAGCCTGGGAGGCGAACCCGATCTACAATGGCCAGCCATGTGGTGAACAACTTCACCTCCTTACGTCAGGTCATCATCTGTCCACTTCGCACCTTACACAGTCAGCTACAGTGTCGACAAAGAGTGCGCGATGTGGCAGACGAATAACCAGCATCCATGACCTAACCATCTAAGTCTGTGCAAATCTAGGGAGTGAACAAAAGAACTCGTTTGATAAGCACTACCACCTCGTTGCTTACTCGTCGGCACCATCCGATACGAGCGATTGAACGCAGACATCAGTGGTCGAATTCCTGAAGACGTTCACGTCTTCTACCCCGAGCGGCCATGCTTCGCTGTCGTAAAGTAATACAGCCCCAGCTATGGCTCTATATATGCGATCTTTGTGATTCAGAGGGATACCTGTTGATCGCCGGAAGTAGCCCAGATTGGCGAATACCACCCTAACCTTAGAAAAACGTACTTCCATTTCATTCCCTACACCTCCGCCACCGCTGATGCAGCTTCCAAATTACACGAACCGGTCGACAACCTTCATGATTTCACTGTCCAACATTAAATCTACGTGGTCACAGCAATCTTGCGGAAGCACTGTGCTCTTCGAGTTAGCAAAGCGCATTCCGAGTTGTTTGGCAAAACGCATGATAGCGTTTAGCGCTGCTTGAGAGTTGTCAAACAGCAGCACCTTGTCGTCAGTATAGTCAAGATCAGTCAGTCTTTCACCAGGTAGGAAGTCCACGCCGGTACACGGGTGCCATATTTCACTCGTGTGTGCGCGGTCATGCATGTTGACCAGTTGTCCATTGTGTCCGTCTGCCCCTTTGACTTATCGTATTCGTAATAGTCGTCTTCCCATAGACTCATATTCACTACCACAATGCGAATCTTACTAATGACTTCATTGATGTCTACTTACAAAAGGGGGTGTTTAACGCTGATGGAACTTCACACCATGCGGCAAAACTGAAGCAACGAATCAGTGCATCTCACGACAGAATGGCTAGAAATGGCCTACAACTCGGTTATTTAGAGGTACAGTTAAAGGGCAGCCGGATAAACCAACAAGAAGCGGTTTGTGCGTCTAGAAAGATGCCATATCTACGCCTAATCTTCTAGTCATAAAAGTATGAAAATATGTACCCATTGCTTAGCTTTGCGATGAAGCAACAACACTTTCAACTCTGATGGATGATGTAAAAGGAAGTATACGACTCCCGAGGATGTTCGGATTCAAACATTCACGTGGTGGCAACCGGTAGCTACGCTTTGCTTGTAGCTGATGACTTACATATTCAAACACAGTGGCATTTTGATTCCCAACCCTCACAAGTTCCATAGGCACAGCTCAGGCACAACTGTCGGACAGACGACGGCCTACCTACCTAGCCGACTGTTAGCAATAAGTATAACGTTTTGACTACTTACAAAGGGTCAGTAGTATAGAACTCAAGGTCACAAGTCCTCTGCACGGCGGACACTTTCACTCCCCAAAGGGAATCTGTACGAGGAGAAACAGTCAGAACAAAAAGTCACATACAACCGATCGTCAGCAAGGATTCTCAACAACCTTAGTAACAAATGAGTAGCTGAATACTGGGAGCGTCACAAAATGAACACATCACAGCTCCCAAGTTGAGGTAACTGCTTCGATTGCTTCACCCATATTAGGCCGCGACAGCAACGCATATCTTCGCTTGGACCAGGAGTTGAACTCCCATCGTTGTGCGTATGAAACGAGTGTGCTGAGGACAGCACCACTTGACCATTCAGCCATTAATGGCTTGTGTATGGTAATCAGGCGGTCGATCGACTCGGTAGGACATAGTTGTTCAGTCAACTGTAAAAGGGTGTGTTCACGAATAGCACGAGTAGCAGGTTGAATTCATCCGCTTCACTAAGCCTACAGAAAATTGTTTTAAAACGAACCAGTCCAAAAGAGGATTACTGGATGAGAACAACATGAGCTAGTGTAACCTGTATTCAGCTTCAAGCGTGATAACTACACACGTGATTCATCTGATCGCCACCAAATCGGCGTATCAGTCACCCCAATATTATGTAGCTACAGCGACTGTAAGATAGCAGATGGATTAGAATCACGTTACATAATTCTAGCATAGAGAATTTCTTATTGACAGTCCGAATCTGAAATACGAATCCACCGAAACTGGATGCAAAGAACGACCACTTTTGTGAAAAGAAAGTGCAATAGCAATGGTTCGAAAAAACGTCCTGCTCACGTATGAACTGGTTTGCGGACAACGTTCAAAATTCAGTGGAAACACGCTGGTTGTTGAAAGACCACATACCTGAATCAAAGCAGATACACGGATCAGAAACAAAGATTTCTGAAAACCACTGAAAGTACGCATCGCAGCCTACAGGTAGTGAACATTTGTGGAAAATTGCACGCACTTTACGCATGAAGTAGGTTTTCCAGAAAGAATATAACTAGGGGAGAACATCTCAGGCGATTTGTGGGTAAGTGTACGAGTGAGGAAAAGAGAACCAGTACATTTGTAGCCTTCAAGGCACTTATTCTATACCGGAGCCTTTTTGGGAAGTAACCCGATAAGACCTCGTACGACAAAAGGCCAGTAAGACCGCAATTTCAAACAAACGGTTTCTTGTGCTGTCCATGTTTCACTTACGTTGTACAAGTGAGTGTACGCGGGGAGATCTGAGGCTGGTGCAGAAGCGCCGTAGCGCTTGTTCACCAGGCGGAGGTCCCAAATGCGCAGACTGCCATCATCACCACCGGTGAGCAAACTGACTGGTTGAAGGCGGTTCCAAGAGGCAACATTAATGTCACTCGGGTGTGCATCGAGTACAGTGAGCATACTTCCGGAGGTCGGCGGGCTTCGGGTGTCCCAAACACGGATACTGTGATCAGCAGAAACGGATATGAACACCGTCGGTTCTGTGGGAGACCACTGAATGTCTTCCACTGAACCAGTGTGTCCGGTATATGGTGTTCGCCCGACAGCCCAATCCGTCGGCTGTGTAAGCGATCATACAGCAAAAAGAACAGATATTATTATTATTGTCATCAATATTATTAGTAATTTCTAAAGCACAAATGAACAGTTGTGTGACCAGTACACCTAGATCAGTGATGACGGAACTGACGAGTAACTTAAGTAAGTAAAGTTTAGTCCCAACTAGCACAATTCTTCGGATTCTTTTTCGCAAATCACCTATTAGATGAAGTGAATCCAAGCTTCCTGACAGTCTGAATGAAAAGCGTAATAGCATATATGAGTCCATCATTGGCAAGAACAGTTAAAATTGAATCGAAGGTTTTTAACATCATTTTACTTAAGACAGCTTTTGGTGGGGTGTACATAGACCTCTTCGAAAAGCGAAATAGCTTATGAAGGCTTTTAAAATTCATTCAGGTTGGGTCTTCTACAAAAGGCATGGAGTTCGTTGAGGACAAGTAAGTAAATGCATCCAAAGCCTTCATTGTTATTCGACCGCTCAAATGTTACTTACACTCAAACATTTTCTTGCTCTCACCATTGTACCTACCAAACATCTCTCGTGTTCATAAGGTAAATTGGAATTTTTCAGGCACCCGGTATAGCTCCGTGCCTCAGCTTGTGGATCATGTGCTGCGTACAGACATCCAACTCACACGGATGATTCGAACCCATTTGGATCTCTCAATAACCAACAAGTGATAAACCATCTGCTGCCAATATTCAGATGTACCTTACATCGGAGGCTCCACTAACACGTACGACATAGTTGGCCTCGCATTCGTGAATGGATTAAATCATCTCACGTTTCTAATGGTTACCCTCCCTTCTAGCTCAGAACTTTTCCTGGGAGAAACACTCACGCTGACCATTTGCTTCCTACCCAGCCTAAAATGACTGTCAGGTGCCACTCATACTCGAACGGCCTTGATTTTTTTATCGGCAGCAGGTATATGGCGTGCGTGTAGAAATGTGAGCGGTGCAGATCACACTGTTTGTGAGGACTTATAAGTCCAAACAGCCTTTGACTTTTGGTTTTGACGACCTAATCTGAGCACAGGTAGCACCAGTTATGAATATACATAAAAGAAGTCCTACAAAAGTATACGAACAGATTGACAGAAAGTGCAGAATAACAACTCACTCGAGGTGTCCAATGATAGATGACCCCATTACAGTCACCCGATGCCAGATGACCAGTTGCGCCGCAGTGAGGACTCCAGTCCAAGGCAAAACCCTCAGTTTTATGTCCCTTGTGTGTATACAAAGGAGTAGGAGATTCTCCATGGCGCACGTATTCGCTCATCACGGCGGAATCGTTTACAGCCGTGAGTGGACGAGTCAGATCCCAGACGCAAACCTGTAAACAGATACGCGTGTACAGTGATGCACGTTAGTTGCATCAAACAACAGAAGTGACAGTTACTGCACACTCAAACCTACGATGCAACACACTGTCATAAGTCTTACGCTGGTATGCAATTCAGTAGTTGCAGGACTAGAGTTGAATCATCAGTGACTTGAGAGGTATCCGAGGAGTAGCACGGTTTATCCAATATACTTAATTAGCCTTAGTGATCGACCACAAATGAGATTTTCCATATCGAATTGTTATAGCAGATTCAACAAAAAACTGAAGATAAACATTGGCTAATCGACCCACACTTAAGACGGAAGCAATCTACCATATTACCGGTTTGTACGAGTTGATCGCGTAGGCCAAACTTTTCGGAATACGCGCTGGTAAACTGCCGGTTGCTCGTGTGATTGGCTAACTTGATATGAGCTGGCTGGTGGAGACGAAGATACTCAAACAGGTATTCTACTAAAATCTTCGTCAGGAAAATGCCACGTTGCGGAATCACAGGGCACATAAGCATAATAAATCCTTTCACTCGGCGCAGGTTGCCGATTAAAGCACGTTGATACTTCACTAGCAATATTGTAAGCAGACGCGGTGACGTATTTCAGGTAAATAAAATAGCCCACATATCAGCCACTGTAACATTATGAGTAGGGAAAATGCTTGTACAAGAATAAAACCGGTATGATAATAAGACATTAACACGGGTAAAATAATGTTACTAAACAACACTCCTGTTCACTGGATGTTAGTAGACAACAATGTTTTGTCTCGACGTTAACTGAAGTCATCACATGCCCATTTCGAATTAAAAGACACAGCTAGTACGTGTGGTGAACGAGTACATGGCTTACAATTTTGGAGATCAAATCAACCGTACCCTTGCCAGTTCAGACCAAGCGGCCGCCAGATACCGACCTCCGTGCCGATGTGCTCGAACCCGGTTAACTGCACCCATGTGTTGAACAGTGGCTGCTTCCAGTTCAGGCTGGGCATCCAGATCCTCGTCTGAGGTATCATCCTCAGAATCAGAATGAGTTACTCCTTCGTCATCAGAATTCTGGAATAAGTGGGTGCACGCATGATTTACATAACCGTTATCACCCGTGTCGTATGAACAACACGTGTAGCAGAAAAATGGCAGTCAAACATTTACTTGCAACATACAGATTACACGAAACCATACAAGCAAGACCAAAAAGTCTGGCGAACACGATTATGGAATCAATACAATTAACAGTTAAAAAACTATGCTGTGCTTTGAAAGTAAAGGATGATCTCAGAGGAAGCATGCCACTATCCGCCAACGTTGATTCGGACAGAAACATAACTTGTACAGAATTTGCTGACCATCCTTCTAAAACTGTGAAGCGCATAGTAAGTTTTTATCAGGCAACTTTAACTTGTCACACTGAATACTGGCGTTCCTATTACGGCTATGGTTAGAGAAAAGTCTCAGGACGGACTGAGATTCGACCTAACCCCAAATAACGAACACCGTTAGTAGAGGAATGAGTAGAAGAGAACAGAACAGATGCAAAAAAGGTGTGACGATAACCATGTCAATACACCAGAGAGTAATAAAACCTGCTCGTAAGATGGTGTTGTTAAAACGTGATTGGTTAAAAGAAAGCACTTTTAGATTTACACCATAGGGGAGCTTTGCATGTATTACGCCTGGATTTTACCTTTTTCAAGAAGGCGTGTATTCTAAAGACGGTTGCAAAAGAAGCATAATTCCAGCAATGAGTTAGGCTTCATTATATTCCTTAGTGTCTCTAGTTAGCAACGCTCAGCATCTTTTAGACCCCGGCCAGACAGGGACAACGGAAGTCAATTTTTCCACATCCTAAAACTAGGTCACGGCTCTCACCTCTTTTAACCGAATTGAGACAAAAGGCGGTATAGTAAGGGTTGGACAGGGGAACCACCTCAATTGCATCAGCGTTCATGGGATGCCAGCAACACAGGAGCTGTCAACTGATTTACCTAATGAACACCTGTCGGCACGACTTAACCTGTGTACGCTGAAGAAGGTGTAAACAACTCAACAGGCGGAGGAGGTCTCATCGGTTTTTTACGCAGTATATGCTGATTCTTAACCAAATACGGGCCAGTCGTTTTGGTCTAGACGTTCTAGACCTACCTGACACAATAAGTGAATAATACTCTAAAGACAATGAATGACGAAAACGGATAGCAGAAACTTCAACGTTGTGGATCGCTCACATTTCGCAACCACACATATCACACAGCCAATATACTTTCCACCCTTTAATGGCAGAATGGCATCAAGCACGCCATCAAGAGTGCCTTGGGATAATATACAAAATCACACAGTAAAGCATAGCACACCAGTGTCCAACCCCAGTGACTCGGGCACAGAATTGACGAGGTCAACGACTAAAAATACAAACGAAAATGCCCTATACTTGCATGTTCCTCTAAATGACCCTAGAATCCGTTTTCGGATCGTCACATGCTGAAAGTCTACAGTAACTCATGGACCTCGCTGAACGTCCGGAAGCTTGTTTGCTTAGCCTAATCAATAATTAGGCAAAATAAAGACAGTTTAATGGGTTAAAAGCTGAAGGAAATGAGTGAACCTAATGTGCTCAATTTACAGGGACGAAACTATCTGAATGGGTAATGGAGCACCAGCGACTGCCTCAACTCTCGTCTTCCTGAGTAGCGGACAGTGAAGGAGACAGTGCTTATATCTCGAGATGCTTTCAAAGGACCTACATTTCGCTTACTACCCGCAAATGCTCTGCTCACCGTTTGCTTGAAAAGAGACTTTCGCCAACCCGATTATGACAAGATCGACAGACAATCTTTTTGGTTTAATTTTAAGCCACTGGATTGGTCCAATTAGAAACATACATTGAGCATCAAGGATGATAAAGCACATGATGCAAGCTCAACACATTAGTCAACAAACTGCAACATATTTAGATGACACCAATACAGTTTGGTAGACAAAAAACCCGTGATATGCAGTCAACCTCAATTGCATTCGTTAGGAGGCCTGTTCGAGAAACAAGAGCACGACGACCCAAATCGTAGGCGATGGTGTACTAGACACTTCCTTTCACTTCGCTGAACTAAAGAATACGGTAGGGAGTCCACCAGCAAACAAGCTCCCGTTGTCCAGGTGAGCCAGAAGTACCGTATTGACGTAACTGATAGTCTTGCACATAATATACTTCAAACAATGTGCGATATGCTGTGTTTCCTCCTTATAGTGGACAGTCACGAGGAGAAAAGATGCACTCAGCGTAAGCGACTAAGGTACCACAAACGGTCCGAGACAAGCACACGGAAATTATAAGTCGGAGGTAAGGAAAAAAATTCACGGTTTTCAGCCTGTCAGAGTCACTTTTTCAAGTTTGAATCGTGTCCGTGAGTGATATGACCCGGATTGCCGTTGGTCCTGACAATGGTCTACGACGTAGTAGGATAACAAATAAATACGAATATACAGCGAAGAAAAGGAGAACGAACCAACAAAAACAACTGAGTTTCACGCAGAAAAAAAGGCAACAGATTTACGGATGCAGGATCGCCACAGAGTGCCGAACGTCAGGAAGAAGCTCAACACCAAGCTCACTGGATTCCTCAAGTGCAATTTCCCGAATATCGTCCAAGACGAAATCTAACAGGAAGGGAAGAAATCGGACATCCTTAACGAACGCAACTAGAAGCGATTAACGCCCGAAAGAATTGTCCACAAACCCTCACCCTGTATGCACAGTGGGCATACGGTCATCCCAAGAGATTCACGTATTTCCTTGATACTCTCTCGGGAAGAAAACCGCTGCAAATCACGTCATGAGTAACGGAATCGAACGCAGCTTTAGGTCTAGAAAGACCACGACCGTCGATTACTTGAGTGCCGATGTTCCAAGATCCGTCGCAGGGTGAAAGTGTGACCAACACACCCTCGACCGGAACGGAATACTGCTTAGTCTTCGCGTATCTGACTTCCACTGCGCTTAGTGAGACGACGTGGAAAGAGGCCAGCGAGTACCTTGGACGCAACAGACGCCAGACTGATGTATCTGTGGTTGTCATATAGAATTCGGGCTCTCTGTTTGAAAACGGGGATTACTGTTGGTAGGCACCAATAACGAGGCGTTTCTTCAGACTCCCAAATCGTCTGAAGGATTTTTGTCAGTTCTGATATTAACATATTCCCATCATCCTTGAAAAGAGAGAAGAGGTCTGATCCACGAGGCTTGTTGCGCTTCAATAATTCCAGCTCCAAGGCCACTTCTGCATCCGACGGCCCGCAGCCTGGAAAGCATTGACCTGACCTATACTGTTATTCTGTCGCAGTATTCAGGCTTGTGTGCTGTATTGACTCGGCAGGCTATGCTAACTAGGACTTCGGTCCTTCCAGGTAAAACCTTGTCGGGTAGGCTAAATAGAAGCAGTCAGACGAAAAGCAGATGCACTCATAAGATTGTATGTCACACTGTTGGCCGTGTACGAGTGCTTAGCTAGCGAGGCCTGATCCCATGGTCATACAGCGGAATTGTTTTATGGCTGTGACATTGCGATCCTCCGTATCTGGAAGAAGGAAGTTAGAAAAGGTATCCTCAAACAAAGAGCATTCTGATCGCCTAACAGTTGACCATGAACACCTGTGCATTATTCAGTACGGTCGGAAAACATCCGGTATCACCCAAAAGCCTGATGTAGCTTCGAACACATCTACTGCACGCAGCATTGTCCAGAAGTAAACATTAATGTCTTACTCACTACACCGTCGAACTAAGCAAGCCCCTCACTGCCAAGTGAATCCGACTCTTGGGTCACTAGCTCCGAGTAGGGTACCCCAAGAAAACTCTGTATTATATTATCTTACAGGTCAGACTTTTGAGTCAGAGACTCGGGGTGGGGTCCCTCAAGTCAACCCCCTTCTGCGGCATGAACGACTGAGAAGTATCGGAAGTTATCACTCTCCCGATAGTTACGTTATTCGCCCATCACGAATTTCCCCTTTTATTGTGCCCCATGTGTGTTCGGGCGATAACTGTTTTCTAAATCCAGGAAACTGGTGAACACTGGCGCCCTCTACGACCACACTCTCCAATTCGGTCAGAAAGCTGCTCCAGCAAGCACTCTTTCAAGTCTGGAGCTTGATGTGTGATGCCTGTCGGAGACGCGAGTCTACGATAACTGTTCAAATAACTGTCGATCTAAGCGCTTCCCTGTGAGAGTCTCACGTGACGTCGAAGCTGAATCTGATGGTCAAACTGGGATGAGAATCGCAATGAGTTTCACAACAGAGCAATGCTTGCTCATTTGGATTTCAGTGAACAGTCGCTTACGCGCTCTAATACGCAATACAGACAGAGTCTGTCAATACAAGCCAGAAAAGCGTTATGTATTCATTATATCGGCATTCGCCACAACGAACAGTCACTCAGAAGCCACACGATGCCCCTCGTCCACCTTCTGAAGCAGACTAAAAACCCTCAAATAATCAAGCTAGCCGGTGATTTTTATGTTCAACTTGGTCGTTTTTTTTTCAGAGAAGCGGCTGGGAGGTATGTTTGGTGCCCGAACACAACGCACCGACAACGCCGAAAGACTTCTGGAGCTGTGCGCGCCTAAAAGCCTGTGTTCCAAGTGCCTCATCTCAACACGAAGCATTGTGTTACATGACGACCACTTTGTTCTCCTCAACTATTCGATCGTATAGCGGTCAGTTAGAGGTGCTGCCACTCTGGTAAAAATTACCATGCCTTTCGGAACAATCACTTGGACCCGGACCATGCTGTTTTGCGGGGTCCTCTTGTTTTGTCATTTGTCCAGAGGTCATACGTTCGCAAATGCAAGATACTTAGCTGGCATTCGAACGAGGAACCACCAGTGAACGAATTGCTCAGTTCCAGTCAGGCGGGAGAAGCTAACGAACAGTGGGAACAAATCGCAGCAGCTACGAAAGCAGACTATGAAGAGATATGTTTCAAAGTAGTTCAGCTGTGACAGAACTGGATTTCTGTCACGTAGATGAACCTTATGAACAAGCGTCGTTCGATTCCACCTAGCTCCGGATATGACGATGACCATCGAGAACTAGAAGCTTGCGCATAGACAGTGAGCACCACTTGGTTGAACAATTAAAAGAAATGGAAAGAGCCTTTATATGTGGGAAAAGCGTAAGGCTTTTTTCTTGATCTGTGGTTGTACTGGTCGTCGAGTCGGTGTGAGACCATATGTGAAAAAGACGGTTTACTTATCGCTAGCCAATCGTGCCGCCTTGACAGGTGGACTGAACACTTTGGGGAACAGTACGGTTGGATTCAACTGGACCACGGGACCCAGATGGTCGGTGGTCGTGTTCCAGACGCCATGACGGTTAAGCATCAGTAAGAACCATTGATGTATTGTTGTCTGTGATATCGATCATGATAGTCATGCAACTAAATTATTAAACAAAGCACAAAAGAACACAAAAGTTTCACTCCTTAAGAGAACAGAAAGGAGACCTGTAAATTCTGTGATCGACAACGCAAACGCTGACAAGAGAACAGGTTGGGCAGTAATCGCAGTTTTTACATGTGAGCGTCGACTTGATCGAGAGTACACGTGGAACGAATGATGGCGAGTAATAGTATTGTACCAACATTTAATTATTACTAACATTTGGTCCTAATTCACGTTTGCTTATTCGCATCACTCATCTATCTTTTATACATTACAGCCACTGAACCGTCCTACGGGCCTTTGTCTTCTGACGACTCAACGTGTTGTTTACCGAATACCGTTTTTCTGATTCATTACGATTTACTCTTCTGATGGACAAAGCACTACGACCGGAACGACTCGACACCGACCCGGATTCATCTGACGCAAGAAAACAATGGAACCACTGGCACTTCGCATTCCAAAATTATCTTACATCTCTCAAAACATTTGACGATGAGAAATTTCAAGTTCTCGAAAACCTCGAGAGTTCAGATGTCTTTGAATACATCGCGGATTG
>QNGE01002694.1:0-29854 GCA_008508345.1 Paragonimus westermani
GAAGGGAGACCCCGAGATTAGGCGCACTCATGCGATTACCACAAATTTGGACTTCAATTGTATAACAGGCCAGCTGGTACCGAGGTACTCTGTTGGAATAAGTTACTGTGAGCCATCGTTTGGTTGTCCCGTTACGTTGAGTTTGTGTCCGTGGTAATATGCGCTAGACAAGACAGATCAATCAGAGAAAGAACCCTTGGTACGTCTGAAATTAATGCCTCTTGTCTAAAACTAATAAAGGTCGTGCAAGAGCGCGAGTTCTCCAAGGAACTCCGGATCCTAAGGTGGTCCACCATAAATTCTCTTAACATAGGTAAACTTGAAAGATTGCGGCCGGCGTTGATAGATTAAGCACTGAATCTTGGCGGTAGAATCCGACCAGACAGTAAAGACGATGTAAAGCCTTCGATTATTCCTAGTCACGGTGCTGTCACAAGCCTTCTGATACGCCACTATCACGAATCCGAAGGGCACATGTGCGCCTCGCATGTACTTGCCGGCATCAGAAGGTGGTTTTGGATTTTGAAAGGTTTGCCGGCCGTGGTAGGCGATTGCTGTCACTGTAAGAAGGTTTATGCTGAGCACTGCACCCAAACGATGGCGCCAATTCCGTCGATGAGAGCGTCCTCCGACGGTCACCCATTTAGATACTGTGGGGTGAATTATTTCGGTCCATTCAAGGTGCATATAGGGAGGAGCGAGCTCAAACGTTATGGCTGCATATTTATCTGTTTGCGGACCTGTGCCATTCACATTGGAGTGACTCATTCCATGTCTACGGATTCTTTTCTCATGGCTCTGGTGCGAGTTTTGGGAAGGCGGAGCAAGCCGGACGCCATTTACATTGACAACGCTTCCAAATTTGTTGGAGCGGACTTGGAGCTAAAACGACCGGTGTGTGTTGACAGACAGGCTATCGAATCATGGAATTGACTGGTATTTTAATCCTCCGAGTGCAAGTCATCGGGGTGGGGCTTGGGAGATAATGATCCGAACAGTGAGGCGGGTTCTGTCGTCGGTAACACAACAGCAGGTAATGAATGAAGAGTCACTCACCACCTACATGGTGGAAGTTGAACGAATCGTGAACAATGGGCCACTCGTGCCTGTTTATGATGATCCAGATAGTCCCCAGGTACTTCTTCCTAGTGATTTGCTGTTGTTGCGTTCGAATATAGGCCTAAGTACAGATGAGGTTACATTGTGCGAACGTTACACCAAGGACTGATGACAAGCACAGCATTTATCCAGTGTGTTTTGGAAACGATGGCGGCGTGAATACCTATCCCAGCTGCGGGTTACATCTAAGTGGCTGAAAGCTTCGCGTGATCTTCAAGTAGACGATGTAGTTCTCCTTCACGAAGGAGACTCCAGAGCTGTTTGGACCTACGGTAAAAAACAACGAGATATTCCCTGGTGACGACAGACATGTACGCCAGGTGTCGATAAGAAATTCAGATGGCGCTGTAAGACAGGACATCAGATCACTTTGTTTTTAGAAGCGTCCACAGATTAAAAAGTCACTACGGATAAAGCAGTAGGTGTGTACCCTCCTGTCAAAGCGGTCGTTGCCGCTGTTCATATTGCCACATTGAGTTTAGAAATCCAGCCGGTTTTCGGAGCCCGGTGTTGATTTTGTTAAGGTTCGTTGTTTTATTTTGAGATTGGTGAGGTTTACTTGATGTTGAGAGGTGGCCCTACGCTTTGCTGTCCTCCACAAATGAGATACATTACTCATCCTTGTTCTTACACCACTTACTTTGACCGTTTCCCTTACCCCTATTTAGTCCGAGTCCTGTAAACTTCTAAATACCGAAATTAAACATTCTTCTTCCATATTTTCCTTCAGTAACTTATGATCCCCGTTGTTTCTCGATGCATGAACAGTCGTTTTGCTCTAACCGAACCAATGACCATGCGTTCGTGTGAGCTCAATCCGTTTTATCGTCCGCCATTGTTGGTCGGTGCCTGGTTGTCGATTTGTTGCGCAGCCACTTTCTTTCTCAGATTTCTGAGGATTTTCACATTCGAGGTGAGAGACAATTTTCTCATACATTGATTCAATTAGTACCGTATTAAAGCCAGTTATTACGAGCGCCTTCTCGTTAACCGTCCCGATGACAGATTATCTCTGTCGTTGAATATTGAGAGGCATTTACTAGATCAACAGATTACGCGTAACTCGGTGTGAACATGACTCGTTAGCAAACGATTTAATACTCGCAAAGCAGTGACGAACTATTTTTATGCGCTTGACAAATACAGAAATGTTCTTACCCACTGTTTGATTAATCTGTGTCAATGCGCCTTTCGCAAGCGGATCCAAAAATGTATTGGGGAGATGGTCGACCTGCAACAACGTGAACTTGACCATGGTGGTCGTGGCAAACGTCGCATATTTCACGCCAATTGCCTTGATGCTTTTATGCCGGCAAGTGAAGCAATTCCAAATGTGCTTTCAGTGTGAAAAGAGTTGTAGTTGGAGCGCTCGCACAAATGAGCACAATGGTTGGGAACCCAATCTCCGATTGGGGAAAAAACCCTCCGATCATTATATAACGTATTTAAGATCGATGTCGTCCATCTTTTCCGCTGCATTACGTGTGCTCACATTGCCATAATGTTATAAACAGATGAATGAACCTGCGACCATGTGAAAATACTCAGAAATATGACCCATTTCATCTGTTGCTACTCGCTGGTTTAATTAGCAAGTCAGTGCTAACAGGCGCGCAGCAGCGTGATTCCCACAGGAAGTTCCGTGCACTGGAAGATGCAGTTGAGTGAAAAGTATCAGAATCTCATTAACGTTCCTAGATGGACCGCAAGATTGGACTTATTGGATGAAAGAAAATAACACACATTTCTCAACTCAGTATTTTGCATCCAGGTTCCTGGAAATCAAGTGTTGGCAATGCATTTGCCATTGGTCAAAAACATAACCGCCAAGAAAAATGAACAATCGGAGGCCTTGTATCGTGAAACGGTGGTGGTGCACAGTGTTTATTATTTGACATATTCATGCAAAGAACTCTTTAGGGCTGGGAAATCCGGTGATGTTTCTGCAACTCCCCTTAAACCATGCTCACCGAGCTTGAGACGGCTGGTTCGCTATCCAACATTGTCAGCTTCGCAACTAGTTCGTGAGATTACTTAGATGTGCGACTGTGATTTCTTGAAAGAAAGCTGCTCACGTCAGGTGGTGTGTTACGTTCTCGACCTCCGTTGTCGTGCAGTCAAAGTGCTGATGGTGTTATTGGTGGAACTTCTTACAGTAACAAATCATCTTACTGTTGTGAGCGGAGGACGCGGATGGCACAAGGATTCTTTTTTCGGAAAGACTATGGATGGGTTATACACTTCGGTATAGCTATAAACAAAAACACTCATATGCACACGACGCTGGTCTCAGAATGTCACGGTTTTTATGGACGCCAACGCTCAGTTCCTTTATGTACCTAAAACCACTTCATGCGACGCGCCAATTCGATGCTTCTTGTATTTTTTCTACCGCTATTTAGGTGTCGAACTCCATGCTCCTGACTCAGTACTGAATAGTAATGGTGGGATAACTATAGAGCAATCGGTCTTCCTCACTACGTAGCTAGCGGATGATGTATCGACTGTTAGTGACCCCTGTCACAGACAGCAGTTTTTTCTAAGATGCCAAACCCAAATAGCTATTTCTTCCAAACAGTATACTCTATTCATTTATCTGAACATCTAGTACGTTGACTTTAATTCGATAACGTTTTGGCAAACAACCATCGACCAGTATTAGTATTTGTATCAAATAGAAGTGTTTATCTTTGCACTTGGAAAGGCTTGTCACTGTCTATCCTACCCTCAATGCGCTGATGAGTTGTTCATTTCTAAGGTTTGCTACGATATTGGGCTGCGATTTTAAATGTGCGACCACAGTTGATGAAGAGGGATCAGCGCATATTGCCTGCGATGGCCAGTAAACGACACACTCGGCTGCCGAGTTGCACATTGAGCTGACAGTGGTGTGCCATATAAGGTACAGTGACACTCCAAGTGATATAGTTAAGTTTGTGCACGTTTTACCATAAATGTGTTCATAAGTTTCCGTCTTAGTATGATAGATGACTCCTTGTGGCTGTTAATGTCGACTGAATCTTGTGAATTACTCTTAGAATGTGTCTACAGACCACCTAAAGCCACTCAGGACAACATGACGAACTTCATTATTAGACTGAACTATGTATCAACCTTACCTTCACAGTATACAATTATTGGCAGAGACTTCAACGTGCTCAATATCTCATAGACCTCTTTCACCGTCCCTGCAAATCAGCCTGAGCTCCTTGCACGTGTCCAAATAAACGGATGGCGCCAACATGTTTTAACGCCTACCAGACAAGACCAAACTTCAAACCTCACCGTTACCACAGGCATCTCTTCATCTACTGTATCCGTCTTGGAACAATTTTCAGGAAGTGTACATAACATAGTCAACTTCATGTTCGACCTAAAATCTGTTGAAGCGTCGACCGCCATACACTATAGCCAAACTAAATTCGTCGACTGGAAAGTGATCACCAAGCTGCTGAGATCTCTGGAATGGAACACATTTTTTCTTACCTCCGATCCTAGTGTCGCGATCGAGGCATTCGATGAACCCTCCAGGTCTTGCATGAACATCATAGCCCCGCAAAGATCAAAACATCGTAATTTGCACGGCAACGACATAATTTTTACCCCAAACGAGCAAGGTAAGCTTAATAGTCTTAAATCACGGTACCGAAAAACACGCATTTTCTCTCTTACCATGCAGATGCATAAAATTTTTTATGAAATTGAATATAAGACCAAAATGCTCTATATAAGTAAGGAAAACGTGCGCTTACCAGCACAGAAAAAAGCTCGCAGTTGATTCAGTTGGTGGGACGCAGGAATAATGGGAGAGGCCGTGACATCTCAGTAGTGACACTACAAGACAAACCCACTGTTGATGATCCTGTAAAAATCTGAGATTTTTAATTCATATTTTGCTGCTTTCTCCAAAATTTAAAACACATACTGCATCCATTTCCTGATGTGAGTACAAGTACGTTTCTAAGCTATATCCCTATTGATGTAGGGCTCATACGCTCCCAGTCAGCTATTATCAAACCTTCTAGTCTGCCTGGCTCTCATGACATTCACCCTGTTGCTCTGAAATATGGAAGGAAAGACATCCCTCTACTTCTGCCTAATATTTATACCCTTTCACTAACATCAGGTTCCTTCCCTTTTCAGTGAAAAAACTCTACAATTGAGCCCCATTATGAAAGTGGCTCGCGACATGAAGTAAGCAATTATCATCCTATCAACCGTACTTCAATTTGTTCCAGGGTGTTGGAAAGGACAATAAAATGCCGCATGGTCAAATTCTTGCTAACACGAAACCTTATAAACCACTCTCAGCATGGGTTTCTCAACAAACGTTCTTGCATGACATGCCAGCTAGAATTTCTTGACCATGTGACAGAATCTCCTGACGCCAGTGAGGCGACTCCCATTATACTGTTGGACATAGCGAAGGCGTCCGATCGTGTGCCTCATGAACGTCTTCTGTTCAAGATAGCATCCTTCGGTATACGTGAGCCACTGCACACAAACCGAGAAAATAGGAGACAACTGCTCAACGCCCAGACCAGTCATTAGTGGGTGATACAAGGAAGTGTTCTGGGACTGTTGCTATTTCTCATATATATAAACGATATGTTTCAAGTTATCAAGCATGGTAAACTATTCATATTCGCTGATGGTATCGGACTTTTTTTACAGCTTTCCACCTGGCAACCTTAATCCATGTTTAGAGAATATACGGAAGAATTTCATGTCACTAGAGACTCGGTGTCAAACTTGGCTGATGACATTTTCAGCCAATAAATCCACTATCGTTGTGCATGGTTGTCACGGACGATAGGTTACATTAAACACTCATTTTTTAACTGCTGCACAATTACACCTATATAAACTATGTGTACGACCCCATTTTGAGTACTGCACGTTCACATACAGCCACCTGCGCAAGTCTGGTAGGTTAATTCTGGAAAGCCTCCAACATCCATTCACGAAATGCAAATTGGGTCATCCATCTTCTCTGGGCTACGGAGTACGCTGACAGACACTTGCAATTGATCCTCTTCGGTTACGGCGACTCAAGCTTGACGTTGCACTCATGTACAATCTGGTCTATGGTGATAAATTCACCCTTAGCTTTGCGACTCGCTTACAACACAGGACGAAGTTTAACCTCAGAAACAAGGACTTCAATTTGCCAGCTCTTAAATCCCGAAAAAACTGCGTTAAAATGTTTTCTTAGCAAAATATTCCTACATTTGGAATAAACTACCGTATGTGATTAGAGCCAGTGGGAGTATACACTAATTCCAACGGAGCTCAGAAACTTTCCTAACAATGACGAACGTCATGTCTATTTTCATGCTCTTCCCGACGGAGGACATTATCTTGGAAAACGGACCTAATAGTATCTGACGAGAAACCTCTCGAAGCGATCAAAACTACCGATTTCACGATAGATAGACTTGCCAGCGAACAGGAAAACATGTCCAAAGTCAACACGTATGGGTGCCAACGAACATGCCCGTTAGTAAATACCCGATTATCCTGGTACACCCTCACCCCATACTTACCGATGGCTTGTGTGTCTGTGTTGAAAACCACCATGCAACAGCTAAGCATGCTAACATTGTTCGGGAAAAACTCAACCTGTTCATCTCGTGACTGCATAATAACCTTGAGTCGCAACCCTTCCTTTTTCTCTCCTGGTAGACCACCAGGCAATCTCTCGGTATGGTCAAACATTGTTCTCATTCTATGTACCGGTCGTACAGCGATAAGTGACATTTGAATTTGGCAGTAATCGTATACCAGGGATAGCCAATAATCGAGCTCCTCTTGCGTTATTTGTTAACAGCTGTTTGCACACTGCATACACTTTATCAAGTACCGCAATGCTATTAACGTCACATAGAGGGTTACGCCAGAATATCATATGTCCCCTTGTTCGTCATAGCTCACATAGTCAGTTATACGTTCTCCCGTTTATCGCGTGATTCCACTCTCCATTCTTGGTTTCACTGATATATCCCGCGCGATGAAAAAGCCCATCCCTCCCGGACACTCAAAATTCCGCAATGGTTGAGCATATCGCGGGCTTCCCACAATTCTTTGGAATCTGAACGAAGAATGACGTCTGGTCTAGAGGACCATGCGTTCCTCGCGAAAGTGTATGCATTCTTACCTCTCTTCCATCATTAAAAATTTTCTGCACATTTTCCCGGGACTGCCTACATGGAATAATAATAATCAAATTCTTCACAAATACATCCACTCCATCCTCCAAACATCCCTTTATCGACACAACCTTGAGCATCAGGACAGTGATCACCTTGTAGATTTCCGATTGATGTAACAACTCGATTATTTTATCGAATTGTGCAGAACCCAATTACTATCGACTCAGAACTATGTAGCTCGGAGTTTTCTGCCTAAAATTGAATTTCCCATTCATAAAATGTCTGTTTTGTTGCTCTATTCACATAGCTGACTCACTGTACAATTTTCAAATTTGGTGTTCGAATGTGCATATGTTTGAAAATCTGTAAGTTGATCATGCTCTCCTAAGCGTGTTTCTCACAAATGCGTTGAGAAACATACCATTATTATTATTATTGTTTCGCGCTGATTTTGGAGACTGTTATGCTGCTGGCAATCTGCATAGTAGTCCATTATTGGATGACATCTAGTAGTTATAAGTACTATATAAGCGCGTCCGGCCAAATTTTTCCATGACCGTCCCATGGGCGACCAGAAAATTTCTGATCTGTGTGTCCATAGGAAACTCATAGGACACTTACGTGGCACTGACTGACTGAGTGGCGAGGTAGCACCAGCACCACAAGGCACTACGTCGAATGTGAATAGGGATGGACGACTTCATATTTACCATACACTGTTTCACATATTAACCATTTCAGCGCTACTAGTCAGATGTACAAAAAATTGCATGAACTTCATAGACTTTCCGTGTTTACAGCCCACATGTCAGTTGCACTTCCGAGGATGTTCGACAAACGGTGTCACATGATGGGGACGAACCTATGGTGCATCTTCTCAATATATCATCAAAGTGGAGCCGAACATATGAAAGCCCGCAAATATCTTGGTCCCCAGAAAGTAATCAGTCCTTTGTAATTCCCAAAAGCTCATGCGCATCCAAACCGGAGAAGGACACAGAGTCATACGTGTGTCCCTTGTTTTGAAACGTGAATCCAAACTGTGATATTCGGACTGTCGTTCGAATATCTAATCCTGACTGAGGGAGTGTCATACTTTGTCGCTGTACCCACCATTGGTGGCGCATTCTTTCCATGGGTGATATCCATTGCAGTATTCCAGCTGTCCAAATAATGCCCCTGTCGGCGCGCCCTCGATAATGTAGCCGTGGACTACTTTGACTTGCACGCCATGCATGACGGATAATATACCGCCATTCGATACTTCCATATCTACAGCTATCTCTGCGGGGTATTTATCAAGGTTGTCCGGTTTTTGTTCTTCGTAGAGCAGACTGGTGGCAAAAATGGCTGTTTTCTACGCATTCTAGGTTGCAGAGGTTGACTACAATTGGTGGTGAGTACTATTAAACAGAGACATGCCCACTCAATTAGGCTGTATATGAACACATTCGAGGTCTTCGCTGTGCCTCTCTCAACGTTTTTATCAACACACCTTTTCAAGGGGGTGATAAATATGCCGGCTTCCGTCACTCAACCTATCCCGCACACTCGTAGTGTTCTACGAAATGTTCTGGCATCTAGTGGCACTTCCGGCAAAGGTTCATTAAAACTGCAAGGCGAGTTGGCTTAAAAATTCGCATTTAGTACGTTCATCGAAACATTTCTTCTCAACTTGCTGACCAGTTTTGGCCGACTCTGTACATAACAGTTTTATCATAAAGGTAAGTCTAACCTCCAGTTACGTGTCCCTCGTTTGAGCCGACATTGTTCAAAACATAATCGAGGACGCATGACAGGTTTCAAAAGTCATTTTCGGAATATTCACAATCAACGTCAGTTAAGTGCGCGCTAACGCCCACACATTGTTCACTCGAAGGAATTGTTTATAGTTGTAAATAAAACCTACAAATTCTGTCTGGATAATCAGCGTATACTAGGGGAACAGCGCTAGGGATAACAGATATTCCATTCTCAGGAGTTCGCCAACAATGTTCCTTATGTACTCGTTTTATTAATTGATGCGTATTGAAGCATGAAACCCAACAGCAAACTCCTGCGACCATCAGCCGTTGTGCACACCGAATCAAGATGCAGATGATCTTTCGTTTTGAAGCACGTGCCCTGTAATAACTGAGTTTGATGCGAATGAGCAAGTGTAGTTGCTGACGGAGGAGTGATTCCACTATTGCTGGAGGAATGTTTGTGTGTTATCCACGCAATAATAGCTGTGTTCGAAATAGCGTTGGCGATGGCAAATTTTGAATGATTAGCACATGTTTTGACAAATTTCCGACGCGGGAGCGAGACTGTGGTGTTCCGCGAATATATAAAACTTCACGCGAGATCAGTAGCTGGTATATCCTAATAAAGCAGAACAACGAGTGAACGACAATTGAACGCCTGTATTAGGATTACGCGCCGTATCAAAAGTGTACAAACTGAATCTCAATAATTGAAGTGGAAATATATACGTTCACTGACATTCGTCACATCCACCACATGTTGAATGGGACTGTGGGTTCTCGGAATTCTTTCTGGGTTTCATTTGCAGTCTTGAAGAAATACGAATGATGCTTGTAATTTCTTGGTTCAAATTTGATTCTACAGCAGAATCATCATTATCTGAAGTCACACCAGAATTGGAAAAAAACTGACCCGCATCCTCAAAACGTATCTGATCCACGTGTCGATTATATACAGATAAATCATCGACGTCTGGAATTCGGTATGATCAATATCCAAGATTTTTCAGAAGTAAACCACATGACGGTCTCCAGTCATTACCATGAAAAAAGGTAACGTCAGAGAATTGAATACACATCATGCTTGACCTCGAAGGTCTTTCTTTGAAAAGTTTGGCGGGAATTTCATGTGTAGTTGAATGGCAGGCATTGCGATATTGTAACAAGGAGTTGTCAACATCTTTTTCAATGTCTCTGAATGTAGTAAACTGAAGAGAGGCTATAGCACTTTTGAGTGTTTTAACAAAGTTTTCAGCTCGACCACTATAGCAGGAATGTCGAACAGGAGCAAACAGATGCTCGCATCTAATACCGTTAAGCCAAGTAGTTAGAAGGTTTGCAGTGAAATGGTTACCTTTTTCAGTCACTAACACAAAAAAGATACCTTCTCTGCTGAATATTCTTCTGAATGCGTACATGGCGGATTCTGCACTGGGTATTGTTGTGAATGTCACTTCCCCCCACTTCGAATGGGAATCGATCACTACTGGAGCATAATACCTGTCAAGAATAGAATCACGGTAATCCGCGTGAACCCGTTGCAAGGTCTCAGTTGACATCTGCCATGGAGTCCATTTGGACGTTAGATTGTGGAACTTGTGATGGCGAGATTAACAACTTTCAGCCAGACCACAAATATTGGCATCAATCTCTGACCACCAGCACGTTAATCCGGTCAGAGACTTCACCTTTTCAACTCCAAGATTTCCAGGATGTAGATCGTCCAAAACAGCTCT
This sequence comes from Paragonimus westermani, assembly GCA_008508345.1. Taxonomy (NCBI): domain Eukaryota; kingdom Metazoa; phylum Platyhelminthes; class Trematoda; order Plagiorchiida; family Troglotrematidae; genus Paragonimus; species Paragonimus westermani. The sequence goes on from QNGE01002694.1 coordinate 10,753, forward strand.
ACGAAGAGTTGGAGGAATAACATTTATGTCATTCAAGCATAACAATCCATCTGAAGTGAATGATAATTCCTCCCGACGCACGAACTATTTAGGAAATTTCCGTCCGACTTGTGGGATCCAACCACGTCGTGGCGCACTAAGAATGGGTAAAAGTAACGTTGAGTATCGCCAATTAACTCTGTTCGGCTAACCGGCAGAGGCCGGATTAGAGGGTAATCATTACTAGAAGTTTGCTCAAATGTATACGGAACATGTGACAAGTAGTCCACATGTTTGATTTGGTTGGTTAATTTGTGCACTATAGCATAGTCATATGCACTGAGTGCTATGCTCCATCGTTGAACCATGGCTGCTGAAGAACCTGCCAATGACTTGTCAGGACTATAGATGATCCGACACAATTTTGAATGGCATTTCAATCATATACTTGTGAAGCCAATTCACCGCCCAGTATACCGCCAGAGCTTCACGGTGTGTCTGAGGGTAACCCCCTTTCTGCTGGACTAAGTCGGCGTGATATACGCACAACTGGCTTGTTGTCCTGTTCAATCACAGCTTCGATCCTAACTGGAGAAGCATTAGCAATCAACATAGGCATATTTTTAAAAGAAAATGGACAAGGTGTAGCATCGTGTGGCAAAAAGTTTAACAATGAACGTACACACCCTTCATGAGTTGGAGTCCACGTGAACTGCTTCTTATAACGCAAATGGAGTAAACATTCAGCAAGATGAGAAAAATTTGGGATGATACGGGAATAGTACTGCAAAGCACCTAAGAAAGAACGCAATTTGGATAAGTTTGTGGCTGAATGTGCATCAACTAACGGGTCTAGACGTTTGGCATTAGGTTTAAATCAGTTACCGTCAACTAAGTAACCGAGACACTCAGAACTGCTAACATTAAAAACGCATTTGTTTAGATTAATAACAATGTTCTTGTCAAAAAACTGTTGGAATAGATTCAAAAGACGAGAACCATCAGTTAACTTATTTTAACATGTACGATGATATCATCCTTGTAAACTTCAACACCATCCTTACCATTCATAATGTTATCCATTGCCTGCTGAAAGATAACAAGTGAGTGACTAAGTCCAAACGGCGAAAATCGGCACTGAAAAAGTCCATTAGGTGTATTGATTGTTGTTATCGGCATTGATGTCTTATCCGAAAGAATATGCAGACATTCATCCTTCAAGTCTGTCTTGGAGAAAACGTTGGATCCTGTAAGTTTGTTCAGAACGTCCTCAGGTTTAGCACTAGTAAATGCATGCCGCTCAAGACATCGATTTTTGCGGAGTTTTCACATTAGACTTCAAGGGTGTCACGTTCGGCGTGGCCCAAGAGGATGAATCAATAGGCTTAATAACGCCCTTCTCTACCAGCTCGTTGAGCACCTTCGTTACCGGTTCAGGGAGTCCATAGGGAATTTTACGACGTTTCAGAAAACCGGACCATCAGTTACTTCTAGTTTAACTGGAGGCATCTTCATGCCGCCTGTGGCTTTCGAGCACTTGAGAATGTAGTCTTTCAAGCTTGTGGGATCACTCGGTGGTACAAGCAAGGAAACCTGGATGTGAAGCATTTTTAAAACCTTCAGCCCCGAATGGATAGGCCATGATGAGTAACAACAAAGGTGCAGTCAAGTGGCTTGGGTTGTTCGTTGAGAATAGGAACAGTGACTGTACCCAAAGCAGGAATGGAATGACCAATTATACCTCGTATGGTTACAGAACAAGGATGAAGTACAAAATTTAGATAGAACTGTGATAGATGCTAGTGTCAATAATAAAATCATGCCTCGTGCCGCGTACTGTGAGAAGTTTGTGGAATAAATGCCCTGAAGTAGATTAATCAACTGTCAATATAAAGGACTCCATCTTGTCACATGTAGCATCGAATTCATTTTGACCAGTTACTATAAATTGGCAATTTCTTTCCGTTTTACAGACAATTTGTAAATGACCTCGTTTCCCGCACTTGTGGCATATACAGTTCCGGTGAATACGTTTGTAGCTGGAATGTTTCTTGCCACCTGAGGTACAATTCCCGATTCTGCTAGCAACATGTGTCGACTGTTGCGAATAATTTTGAAAAGCCGGTCGAGAAACATGTTTACAATTTGCATTGGATAGCCGCAGAGTACTGTGTTCTGTAGGTCGCTGTTTCATCTATCCAAACAAGACTGGGGTCTCACTAGAACTCCCACTATGGACTTTATTGTTAACGTCTTCGTACTGCTCACAGATGATTGGTATTTTAATACGTAGGTTTAGAAAGTAGCGGTGGTTGTCCATGTAGAGCCGGTGCAATAATACTAGCAATGAGTCGGTCACGGAGTTGGACCTGCAACTGACCACTAAAACCACACCGTGCTGCCTGAGTTTGAATCTGAAGAACAAAATCACGGAAAGACTGGTAGGGTTGACGTTTCATGATATTCGATTTTGCTCGTTCGGCGACCTCAAGATTTACAGGAGTGACAAGACCGAGCAGCGCTCTCTTTATGCGCTTGTATGTTAGGTCCATCAGCGAACCTGGGTAAGATAAATTCTTCAGAGGACAATAGGCCTCTTTTCCCACTCTTGAGAGAAAAAAGGCTGATTTTGTCTCCTCATTTAGGCTGGATACGATCCTACACCACAGTTCAAATCGTTCAGAATAATCCTGAATATCACGAGGGGATAAATGAATGTCCAAAGTTTCGAGAAGCATAGAATTCATTGTTGCTGAAGACTACCCCCGACGCCAATGTGATGTTTCGTGAATAGATAGAACTTTACGCGAGATCAGTAGCCAGTATATCCGAATTTAGCAGAACACAACGAGTGAACGGCAATTGAACGCCTGTATTAGAATTACGCGCCATATCAAAAGTGTACGATCTGAACATCAATAATTGAAGTGAAAATATACGTTCAATGAAATTCATGACAGAGACACTCATCATTAGGGTTTTTGAGCTGAAGAAAGTTAAGGTTTCTGACGCAGTTACTCATCAACCTATCCCGTTCTTTTTCCTTTTTAAAGTATCCCTGATACACGGAAAAAACAAATGCTTTGAATCGACGGGCGACTGAGCAACAGCAGAGCTGTGACTGGAGAGCCCAAGGAGCTACTTTTGGTTACCAAAAAACTTAGCGAAGAAAGAAACAACTGGAAAAGTGCTGTTGACAGTGTGCTGTCCGTGTGAGCGAACTACGGGTTAGCGCAATTAGTTCTTCCACTCTAAGCTAATTACTGATTTCAGTTAGCCACCATCTTTAAATAATAGTCTAAGCAGCGGAATTTGATGGAGACTCCTCACATGGGTCCGGGAGGGAAAATCAATACGGTCAAAGCGATGTGTGATAGCTGTGGCAATACAAGGGATCAACCGAAGCTTGAGGCCCGGAGTAATATTTTGACAGTTGTGCGACGTAACCCCACTGTCTGTGTAACAAGCCTTTGAAGGGGAACTGTGGACTATGGGAGATTCATATGCACCTACGGTTGGCTTGCGGTAGACGTAAAGACACACTCCACGACTATGCCACCTTTTTACACACTTAAGTGAACTAGGTTTAGGCCCCTGAGAGTAGCGCCTAGACTGTTGCGCAGATCGGGTTGGAGTGTAGGAGAGGGGAAGCGAGAGAGAATGTACCAAGTACCCCTGATAATAATGTGAAACTTTTCAACTGGCTGAAAGGCTCAGATGGAGATCAAGATAAAAAGTGCAAGTCTACTTGGTATAATCGCTCGGCAGTTTTGATCAATGAGTTAGGAACTAAAGTCATTGCCAGGGTTCTGAATGGAATAGGTCCATCCACTATTAGCAAGGTAAGTTGCGAAAGGTGACAGTCGAAAGAGAGAACAAAGACAATAAGATGGGGGAGGAAATAGAGGGAGATTGGGGAGCAACAGGGACTCAAGAAAGGACGAGGTAGAAAGTGGAAAAGGTGAGCTTGGAAAGCTGGAAGGACTAACCAGAGATATTTGTGTAAGGGTGAAAGTTATAAAATGTTAAATTGAGTCCCTAACCGGGGTGAGCCTTTTCCGCAAGCTGTTTTGAATTTTCATGCTGGAGGAGAATTAGCTCTTGGTAGATACTGGAATGTCGTCCTCTGGTGTATCCGTGAGCTAACTGAATAAAGTATCAAGACTAAGGAAACGGCGGCGAGATTCAGCCCGGTTAATCTTCTACGACGAGAAGGCATTCCGGAACCTGTTTCTCGTGAGACACCAATATGGTTGGCCAGATGGTAAGTGAATATATGCAGTCCTGAGCCCCTGGTGGCTGAGTACGCTTTCCCCAGGTACCGGCAGGAAAACATTTTGGCGACAGGGAAGATAAGTACAGCTACTCAAGTTAGAGTTGAAGTGGCACTAAATGAGTCATCTGGGTGGAAGAATGTTGACCGTCCCAGTGACAATGAGTTCCTGACTGTAGCGCGGCAGTGCATTAAGTAATCGGAGTCACGGGTGGAGGTAACATGGCTAGAGAATAGTAAGAGAAGAGAGAGGTCTACTCACATTTTAAAAGCCTCTCAAGACAGAGAAAGGTTGACCACTTAACCTGAGACTCGAAAGTGAAAAAACTCTAACAAAATATAGGTGGAGTGCCCCGTTATAGTTTCCGAGTCGTGGGGTTCCCGCCGGTTCAATGTTGTGGAACCAAGAAGTGACTCCGAGGAAGTTTTGTGTGTTGTTGATGCCGATGCTGGTTGTCTGAAAAATGAATGAGGCGAACTGTAGGCAGGACTGTTAGAAATTGTTTCGGTCATTGAGACCTAGGTGACAAAGGGCATGTCTGTCGATAGTCCTCGGTATCCTGGATACTTTACCCACAAGATGGATGAACTAATGCGAATGTTCTATTATTAACAGCGCAGCGTTATGTCCAGCATCAAAAATAGTAGCTGATTACAGGAAATATTCGGCCGTTGAGTCATCTCTTAACAGACGGTGAGCCCAAACTGACGCACCTGTTTCTTTTGGCGAAGCCCCCGTTCTGCCCGAAAGAAGAATGGGCAGTTCCTAGGTGCCGTTAGAAGGCAAGTACGCATGCTACGGAGATTCTTTGTAGTAAAAGATTCCAATGCTCACGAGACGGATTTGGGGATGAAACACGCTGCCAATAAAATGTTTGAAAAGGCACAGCTGGAGCTCTTAATTGGTGGGTAGTAATTTAGCACGTCCACAAAGTTAACAAGTGAGAGAAGAGGTGAGTTGCCACAATTGTAGTCCAGGTTATAACACGGGACCCTAACAAAGTTTCAGACTTGAAGGTAGGAAGTACTCCGGCTAATAATGACCGTGGGTCGTAGGTTTTCCATTTGATCGCAATAACCCCAAATTCCGCATGAAATGTGGATCACTTCGGGGCATGGACACCAAGAAACTAAGGTCGGATGAAAAACAATAGGGTTAGATAGATTGCAGTGGCACCCATGCTCTCAACGAAGTCTGTATGTGGCTGTCAGTGATACCGCACGGGAGCGGTAGTCAAACTAAGAGGAAGACTCTGCGGTGAAGAAGTAAAGTGATATAGGTGCACGGGCACGAAGAAGCTCAGGCCTTGTTAACCACTTGGATGAATACAGCAGGTTCTAACAGTATAAGGCGGCCAGAAAGAAATGATCTGGAATAAAAAGTGCGCAGGCCAGGTTTGAGACGAATCCAGGGGAGAACCACCATAACAATCCCAAGGCCTTCTTTAACTGTCTATACCAAGCAGCCACATGGTGAGAACTAGGAGATATCCCCGATGCTGCGACTAAAGTTGCCTTGACAAAACTGTGGCGGACTGAGACCTTCTGTGGGTTTTCGAAGCGGCGAACACTCCGAACACCGAGGTGATCACAGATGGGCTTAACGCGGCGAATGAAAGGAGACCCGTGATGGAGGAAGCGAAAGTACAGAGGGATGAAGTTAAGGCTAGGTCCGATAGCCAATATGTGAATGAGACGGTGGGGCTTGACGTTATCCATAGGAAAAAATACTGAGACCCCCGTGCAGTGTTTTGCAAAAGCCTCACAACCAGCTGTTTGATTTATCCTCCGAAGTGCCACTGTACCTGGTGACCGGGGGGAGGTAGGAGTTGTGCGCATCCATGAAGGGTGGAAGAAGTACTGAATCGTTCACCAAAGATTCACGTTCACATCAAGTCACACATGATTTATTGACCTAATAAATGTCTTTCTGATTATCCAACGGCTACGAGCATAATCTGTCATGAAAACGGTTGACGAGGAGATATTCGGAAAGCTGGATCCAATAGACATTAATTCAGTAAGTGTAAAGGGATTTAACTTCTGACCTTGACTGTAGAAAATCTTCTGAAACTGAAGAGAGAATGTGTTCGCACAACAAAACCGGCCACCATGCACCGCCCAACGATGGGGGACAACAAAACCAAAGTGAGCTCACGTGAACAGCTGGTTATTGCTTGTGTCGCATTAAAAAGGTTGTTCGCACATCAAGAAACGATAGAAGCCGTAAGTTACTCGGGAAAAATATCGAAGTGTCTAATTTTGGCATGTAGAAATTTACAGGACTCAAGTTGAATAAGAATAAGAGAAATGGTAGCAGTAACTGAAGAAAGAATAAGGATGGTTGATGCGATTTACGCAAGGAAGACAATAAACCGTAGGGTCACTTTTAAACATCAATCAAACTGAGCTCACTGAACTCAGAATAATGCAACAGACCTCGAGTATCAACAAAAAGCGTGGTGTAGAAACTTACCGACTAGTAAGTCTGGCGGTAATTTTGTTAAGACCGATGCCAGGTAGTATCAAGAGTAGAATTGCGAAGATCCTTGTTAAGAAGAGCCGTCTGTCTGGAAACCAACCTGAATTCGTATGGTGTAAGTCTTGATTCACAAACTTGATCCATTTCCCTGGTAAGATCCCGGGAAGATTGGTTAGGAGGAGTAGGTTAAGATTTGCTGCATGAATTTTAAAAGCGCATTCTTTTGAGTGGGCCATTGATTGCTAATTCCCAAGCCAGAGACCTTCGGCCTTCCATAAAAACTGCGATGATGAATAATGGGCATCCCGGGGGAGTACAATGTTCAAGTTGAGTTGGTAGCGTGGAAGTCGACAGAGGGCCTGCTCGTTAGTGGGGTATCGTAGAAATCACTGCTACGATAAATACTGTCCTACCACACATTGGTGGTCTCACGGAAAACCTGAATTCTCCCGGCTGCAATTTTACCGATGATGAGAAGGTTATGGGAAGTAGCAACATTCGAACCGCATGTGCATTCAGGAGGACCTGGATACTGTTTGAAGGTAGCCGGATAAGTGATGCCTACCATAAAATTATAGATCGTATTGGTCAAAACACGCCACACTTGTAATTTCGTTGATCTACTTTCTTCTTCTGCTCCTAATCCAGATATCGGCGCAAAGGAAAGATACGGAAATGCCCCAATTGAATAGGCCGATCATTGGTCATTGAATACATCCCCAAACTCCCCTTGTATACGTACTTTCCTCCGGAACCTTCCCATTCCGTATACCCCATTTGATGTTACATGTGCTTGTAGTTACATTTGGCCGATACACGCTGTCTGCTGCGTTACTGCTCTCGCTGTGTTCCGTGGTCGTGTTGTTGTGACGAGCGTGACTTGTGGCCGTTGTTCCGTGTGTTCGATGTTTGAGTGTCCATTCTTTGAAGGTTCCTCTCCACATCTAAGCCCACGATCAGCCGACTGTAAACTTGAATCCGCCTTGTGCATTACAAGACAAGCGGAGTCAACTGCTTTGCCAGATACCAGCCAGGGCCGGTCGAGTGTTTGGTGGAACAGGAGAGGAGGAACTGAAGAGAATGAGGATAGCTAAGGAATTGGGATTGCGCGTGACGTAAAGTTTGCTATGTTGAGGTAAACTTTCGTTTCAAAGGGACCAAAGATGTCCTTTTCTCTTTAAAAAGCCTTTGTGAGGTCACTTCTGGAGCATCATTTGCGGACCTGGAGCCCGGCTGTGGTGAACGGACATTAAGGTACTTGAGAAGACGTACAGGCGTTACACGAGTCTTCTGAAAAGAACGTGGGGCAACTTTTATGAATGACTAAGAGAACTCAACCTTTTTATCTTACTGATGAGTAGTCAGGGATTTGGTTTATTCTCAAGTTGACCAACACACATTTGTTCGCAGCGTTCGCATTCAGATAGACTTTTCGGCCAGCCTCTTACGGAAAGAAGCACTAGACTCGAGTTTCGCTCTCATTAGAGCTGGTCAGTAATGCATATCACTGTTACGGCCAGGATTTGAACTCCGGCCATTCCAAGCATGAGTCATCCTTGTTGACCACTGCGCCATTCACCTCATATTAGGCACGACCGAATTATCAAATCTGAACGCTCAATTACTCTCACTTGCCACCAATGGTCAGGTTGCCCAATCATTTCGAGAGAAGACACAGTTACTGTCCTGTCAACTCCAACCTCACGTGAAGAGGGTTGGGGGGACCTGACAGAATCCTTCAAGGTTTTAAAAAAGATTAGCGGAGTTCAGGCAGGATCCTTGTTCAAATTACACAAAGTCTTATTCTCACATGCACATGCCTAAAGTGGAAAGGATGGGTTGCTATATCAATCAGTTGAAACACTCACGCGGGGTTCAATATCTTCTGGTAGTGTGACAGAATCCACGAGAATGAGTGCTGAAAGGTTTTCTGTTACAAACTGCCGGAGATCCGTTCAAACGGGCTTTCTTATTCCCATCCTCTTCATTCACTTGGGTGAGTCAAGTTTTCGTCTCTACTTGGCGCTGTAATTGCCCATTTAAACCATCGTTATTGTTTCACACGCTTTTAATAGGAGGACAAAGCTGTGTTTATCGATAGTGGCTGAGAACCTGTGTTCTGGAAACACTGGTAGTCTGAACCCTTCAACTTTGTATTCAAACACACAAACAATTACTTATGAAAGTGAAGAATTCCTTTCTGTTTGTCGCACTAGTGAGTGCCCGCAAAATCTCAGTGGTGTATAGAAGCGGACAATTTGTGGCTCAAACCGTTTTTTCCGGGAAGATGAATTGGATGTGAATGAACTACAAAGATACCAGGGAAGTGAGCAACGAAAAGCCCCTGATAACATGAATCACAACTCTGACCAACATAGACCGATGCATGTTACAGCGGAAACCAAAGGCAAACGACCCGGAACAAGCCAGAGTCACGAAGCTAACCACAGTTTCAGGAGAACAGGACGACGACGCATTAGCCCGGGATATACCGCCGCTAGGGTGACACACTGTACACATCTGTCTGGCTCCGAATTCCATATACGAGAAACGGACTTATCACTCCTGGGTTTTCTTTGACAGAATAGATGCGACCAAACGACAAAGTAGTCATAACTTCCGTCGAAAGAAGTTAAACGGCATACTGGTGAACGTATGCAGCCCGCTCAACGAACCGCAATCGGCCGTTCTTTCTGCAGATATTTGTTTGCTCACTCGAACATGGTTCAACTGAGAAACAGATTCAAGAGATGAGGCGCGTCAAGTCCACTGGTATCGCGATGACCATAACTATGCTGCTTGATGTGGCTGCAACTACAGTTGTGTGAGTAAACCAACCGCCGCCAGCCTTCTACATAGCATTGTCAGAAGGCGACACCATGGGAGGATGAAACACTGCTGAAACAATTTCAGAAGACATGCTAATCAGCCCATCACCTGTTATTTTCAGGAGACTTCAGCGCTCCCAAAGCAACTGGCAGTGGGATCATCTAGTGGTAAAGATTCGCTCGCAAACTCCCTTATTATTATTCAAATGCACAAAATGTTTGACACAATAGAAACTAGAACCAAAATGCTCCACCTGAATGAGGAAAAACGTGCATTGAACAACAAAGAGAAGAGCTTTGAATTGATGCAGTTATTTAAACGCAGAAACTTTACAAGGAACCCTATCATCTCAGTAGTTACATTACGTAACAAAATTACCGTAGATGATTCCGTAACAATCTGCGAGGCCTTCAATTCGTATTTTGCTGCTTCCTTCAACATTGAGGAAAATGTATTGCCTCCACCTCTCCCTGTAAAAACAAACATGTTCCTAAGCCACGTTACTGTTGATTCAGTAAAAATACGCTCTCAGTTAGCTACTATCAAACCCTCTTACCTTCCTGGTCTAGAGGGTATACACCCTGTTGCTCTCAAACACGGAGGGGATGACATCACTCTCCTTTTTCTTAAGATTTATACACTTTCTCTAACGTTAGGTTCCTTTCCACTCCACTGGAAAAATTCTATAATTCAGCCCCGTTACAAAGGTGGTTTGCGACAAAACATCAACAATTATCGTACAATTAACCATACTTCAATTTGTTCTAGTGTGTTGGAAAGGATAATAAAGTGTTGTTACACTTTCCTATGTATATAGATGATATATGTAGTGATCAAACATGGCAAACCAGTCCTATTCGCTGGTGGCATCAAACTTGTCTATACTTTCACCACCGGCGATCTCAATTCTTCTTTAGGAAATATACGGGAGGACATCATGTCATTAGATTCTTGGTGTCAAACCTGGCTGATGAAATTCTCAGCCGCACGGTTGTCATATACCAGAGGACTTTATAAAGCTGGGTGGTCATGCTATTCCAACTGCCAATTCAGTCCGCGACCTAGGTATACGTTACTCGAACTCATTCAATTTTGCTGAACATATATCTTTCTTAGTAGTTAAAACTGAACAAATGATTGGATACATCAGACACTCATTCTTTTTTCCTGCAGCTCGACTGCACCTTTATAAGCTGTGCGTACGGCCCCAACTTGAGTACTGCACGTTCATATATAGTCACTTGCGCAAGTCTGATAGGCTAGCTCTGGAAAGTCTCCAGCGTCCACTTACGAAAGATTTAGTGCGTTATCCGTCTTCTTTGAATCACGGGAAACGCTGCCAGACGCTTAAACTGGATCATCTTTGGCTACGGCGTCTCAAGCTAAACCTTGCGCTCATGTATAATCCGGTTTACAGCAATAAATTTAAGGTCAAACTCGCGATTCGCCTTCAACATAGCTCAAAATACGACATCAGGAACAACGAGTTCACTTTGGCAACTCTTAAATCCCGTAGAAAACTCCGTTCAAATTTTTCCTAGTGAAATATACCTACATTTGGAACAAACTCTCACATGCAATTAGAACCAGTAAGAATATACATCAATTCAAACGAAGCTTAGGAACTTTCCTGACATTAAAGAACGTCATGTTGATCTTCAAACTCTGCCTGTCTGAAGACGATATCTTTCAAAACGGACCTAATAACATCTACCCATCTGATCTAATCTACTAATAACGGAGGGTGAATCTATACCACAGCATGTAACGCCACACACACTCCGAACTGATCAAAACTATCAATTTAGTCATTTGAGAAATTCCTCATTTCGAAACTTGTCATTTCTCCAGCAGGATAGATCTTGTACACAGCTTTGTCGAAAAATTGCAGCTGCATAACAAAAATACAGCCAGCGTATGGCATCTTAAACATCCCCGTTAGTAGTAACCAAACCATCCTGGTACTCCTACTCCATACTCAACGATTATCAGCTCTGTATAGCTATCAACCACTACGCAATAGCTGTGCGAGTTAAAACAGTTTAGAGAATATATGGCTTCACCTGTTCGCGTCATATGATTACATATAAATACGTGCCTTTTCCTATTCTACAGACCACCTGATAATCTTTCCGTGTTGCTAAACATCTTTCCACTCTACACAACGGCCGTACATACTAAATCGACATCGGAATTTGGCTGTAGTCATATACTAGGATAATCTGTGAATTGATAACTTTTCGCGTTATACGACAAAAATTACTTGTTAGAGATATATATTTTATTAACTAGCACAAAATTGTGAATTCTGTATAAAAGATTTAGCCAGGAAATGTCAGACTCCATCATTCGTCATACTTCACATGACCATTTCACGTTCCTCTGCTTATCACGTAATTTTGCCTCCCATTCTTGATTCTACGATAAATTCTAACGCAAGACAACATTCCACAACGTCGGGAAAATCAAAATCCCGTACTGGTTGGGCAATTCGTGGAATTCCGTCGAGTTGAGGAAATAACGGATTCCAATCCAGAAGATCGTCCATTTCTCCGGAAAAATTGGTACCCGCCTATCTTCCCAAAAGTTTCTACATACCTTTTCGAGTCCATCCATATCAACTAATGGCGAAATTCTTCGACTATTCATTTTCTCCATCCTGAAAAATCCTTTTTCTTGCATGACCTTGGACCTTAGGCCTACGTTAGCCTTGTGAAGCAACAATTGATGTAACAACTTGACATTTTTTATGGAATATTGAAAATCCTGAGAACTATCGTTTCAGAAGCAAGTGAGCCATCTGCTCCTCCATAAACTAGAGTTTTGCTTTATAATTTTGTCCGTTTTATTACTCTATTTCCATAATTGGTGTCTTGTACAATTAACAATTGTGTACGTTATGTAATTCACGGTAGAATATGTGTACTGATCACGCTTATCTGAGCGTGTTTCTCACAAATAGGTTGAGAAATATACCATTATTATTATTATTATTATTAACCTTGCTAGCGATTTCACATCACCGCATGTCGGTGTAGTCACAAGATTACAACTTGGTAAAACAGTCTCGACGCCAGACTTATTCACAGCTCGCTGCAGCAACGACGTCATGAACGTAATCCCGCAGCACCGCTAAGGATAAAAGGTCAGAAAAAGATTCATTTTTCTACCAAATGCCCCCTACCGGTTAAAATCAACACACAACGTTCACCTAACTGATCATAAAAAACTGACACTTGAATTTGATTCAATGACCTGGAACCCACTAGTTTGTATGGGGCACGCCGACATTTTGTGGGCAAGCTTCGTTGACAACGTTTGATGTGTTACAAAAAGAAATGTATCCTAAAAACCAGTGGCAGGACGAGATGTAACATGCAGGCCCGCCGACTCTACTCTGGATGCCCGTGACTACGCGGACCAACCTTCGGGCAACATGGACGCACCAGGGGACAAGGCTATTCCGAAGTAGAGGTTCGAACAACAGTTCTGAAAAGAAAAACAATACGGAAACACATGAGCCGAAGGCCTAATAAGCCATGCACACGACTTACACAAACGTAAGCTAAAACGGCGCCGACAACACAGCAACACGCCCCGTCAAACAACTCAAATTCAATCGTGCGCGCTCGCTGGTTTCGGTTGCGCGTTACAGAGGTCACGAGCCATCGGTCCGCCACAAGGTTGAGGGGGCGTTTTAGTGTAAGTGTATGGCTTGGACTTTACAGGCCCGGCAGAAGGGTTCCAAAAGCTTGATGTTATACGAAATAGCCACAAACGAAGCAGCTAAGGTAGCAAGTAGTGCTTGTCCGTTTTATGGGTTTAACCTGGCACGCGGCTGCTTGTGTCCAGGCCATTCTCGCCTCAAGAAAGGAAACCGGTACCGCAAAATCCTGTGACAGATCGACCATATCGATCGACGGCAACACAGCAGACATGTTCATGGCGGAGCTTCAAAAGGTCCATCGTTCAGGAACTGGTGTATCTGACCCTCCTTCTAACTCCAGGTGCGTTACACTGTGGTTGAGAACATTACGAATCATAAGTTGAGCAAGGGTTACCGTTGTTATATAACTTAAAGTTCTTGGAGCCGGATAACGCTCACCCTGCCCATTTAAACCTCTAAGCCAAACCTCTGGTTCCCCCTTTTGCACACGTTAAAAACAGGCTGAATGATGCCATAGCTTTGGAGGACTGGGAGGAAGTCACCATAATACCCATTTCGAAAGGTGGTAAACGATCAGCTGCCACCGTACAATTAGCGGACTCCAATGTAAACAAGTGAAGGCACTGGAAGGTGAGCGTGGGGAAACCCTCAGCAGAACCGCAGGTTAGTCGCCAAAAGGGACGAATGCCAGCGGAATCTCTAGCCGACCCTCAAGATTTAAACAAGCATCGGATTAACTGAGCGGCGTCCCCAGCAGCAACGGCTGTAACTTGTTATTCCATAGAAAATAGCCGACGGTGTTGAAGATGACGCAAATTCACCACGTAGCCATGAGGCAAAGCTGCGCTATCCATGTCAACGCACCAACATCGATGACAGTGGTTTGTAGTAAATTCACATTCACAAGGTAGCGTGAACGGGTTTGATGCTACTAGTTAGGCAACCCTCACATCACGATTTTGGCTTGAGTTAGGATTATGTAATTGATATAGAAAAAACTGAACAGCGGCTCTTGAATTACTGAAGCACAAACTGCAAGTATTTAACGGGGAGGTTCTCCGCTGTATTGCCTTTTTTCTTGATAATGGAACTCCTAGAGCTAGATTGAATTAGACCTTCCTGTCTTTCATACATTTCTGCGGAAATTTTTCAAGAGTCAGTGCCTGGTCGTCTGCTATCCCTTACTAACATCAACGACCTTCCGCATAATGTTTCTAGCAACACCCTGCTATATGCCGACGAACTGAAAATCCGAAATGCCACCGGCACCAGTACACTGCAGATCGAACTTGACACGATTAGGCGCTGGTTAGACAGTTGGAGTCTCCTACTGAATGATATGTCACTCGGTGGTGACTCTGGCAATGTCTTCATGATTCATAGCGCGTTCAGCAGAGTAGACAACGTGAAAATCGATGTGAGGAAAGATCCGGCAATCTGTTCTTTGTCTAAGTTATCCCTCGCTTATCACCATTAGATGGCTGCAAGAAAGGCACACAAAAAGGCCACTTCAAGCGCTTTAAATGATCTATATGAGACCGCTCTTCGAGTATCCCAGTCAGGTCGTGTATACCTGTCTGGCGATGAACATACTGGTTGTTGAGCGTGTCCAGGTCGTGGCTACCAAACTAGTCATCGGCCTACGAAATGCCGCGTACGAATCTCGCTCTAAAATTCTTGATCTCCATTCACTTCAGCTTCTGCGACTCTAGGGTGGTTTAATTCTTACACACTTCTTTAGAGTGGGTATTGTAGAACAATTCTCCATCGTAACGAATGACGGCCAGCGACGACGTAGAAGAAATCGCGTCGAGCTTCGTCCTCCGAAATTCTTCAGGCAGCAGGTTTTTTATTACAAGATTGTTAACCATTCGAATAGCCTTTCTTCCCAGTTCGTCAGCAGCGCTTCCAGGGATCGTTTTAAAGCTCTCTTTGATCCTCATTTAGTAAAAAGTTCTTCATGCAAATAATCTTTCTGTTATTCGTATTCAATTCAATCCTAAATAGCGCCTCTTCACCCAGTTTTCACTAATTATTTTCAGATTAACAGACGCCCGTTTGGCGCTGACTGAGAAAAAACTGGTTGGGTCAGGGTAACTTTGGCTTCTGCCTTGCGGTGGATCTAGGTAATATAATAAGCTTGAGTACGAACAGGAAAAAACTGACTCACAGTAGTTCGTAAAGGTGCGCTGGTTTGAAGTTCTATTCCAATGAATAGGATATCCACTGGATACGATTCGTAGTGTTGCTGCGAAGAGAGTTCTGCGTCGCAGTGGATAGAATTTGGACGACAGGAAAATCCGAGATTTGCTGCGATACACGACCGACTCCTTTCACATGTCCGTGTACAGGCGACACAAATCTCACATAGAATGTGTGGGCGAATCTCCCACAAAGTTTCACTCCAGATACGGTGAGATACCCAGATAACAATAATTCAGATGACAACGAACAACGCAATGCTATGTATATTGTCACGACCGAGGAAAAGCAACCATACAGCCAGCAGACTCCCTGAGTTTAGCGCGCGGGACGGAAGAGTGAAGAAATTCCAATTAGCGGGAATAGGACACGAGTGGGCTAAAAAACATGCCTTGTTCGGAACAAAATTTAAACCATTCTAGGAGGTCGCTACAAAGTTGCGATCTAGGACCTTGGAGGTAAATATTGTATTATTGATTGATTGGATTCTCCTGGTGTAAATGTCAAGTGTACATGTGAATTTGGGGAAGGTTAAAAGTGTGGAGAAGAATGGCAGTTACAAAGTGCTGAAGAAAACGCCACAACCTCAAACCAATGTATAGCTGCGCAATCGTTGAAAACGATGCAGTTCAACATCCGGAAAACGATGTTTTACAAAATTGCGTTCTTCTTGATAATGTGTAGATTACAAGACAGGGATGTGGTTCGACAGAATTCTCAAACTACATGGTTGCTGACCTCATTGTCTATCCGGAGTATAATTGTCAATGTTTTTATTGGTTCTCGTACGTCGGAGTCCGGCACCAATCAGAGGGTGCTTCGGTTCGCGCTTCTCGGTCGCGGTTGTCTTTCAGCGATTTCGGCGATTGAAGCACGGGTTCGAGGCAGGAGCTCAAAGTTCCTGGATCCAGTCTGTTTTTCTTGGTCCGTTTCAGTCGGCGTCTGTTGGTTTGAAAGGCGATAATTGGAAACAAGGTGTGTACACCCGAGGATTACAGTGAATACAAAGAACAGAGTAAGATTACTTACATAATGGAATTTTGGATAAATGGGAATCAAGCGGAGCTTTTAAACGACCTCTGGAAGCGCTGCCGAAGACTTCAGAAAGAAGGCTGTTCCAATGGTTAAGAACCCTATGAGAAAAGAATCTCCTCAGAAAGTTCCCAGAACTAAGCTCGAAAAGCTGTTACGTCCTCCCCAATTCCTGTTATGTTCTGTTATGTTAACATAACGCGAATTCGCTTCGGGAAGTCTGGCCTCCTGCTGTAGCTCCTCCCCTTCATTTAAGCCGCAATTCTCATGGTGGTTTTATGTCAGACTGGATGGCAGCCCCCCTTCACGGCGAACCTTTTGCTGTCGGGGTCCGTTTGTTTGATCAGTTGGTGGAGAGGTTTGCCCGCCTTCACGGGGTTTACATAAGACCACTGCTTGAGTATGCTAACCAAGTTGTGTACACCGGCTTGGGGAAGGACATACTCGTTGTTGAGCGCATTTGGTGGGCAGCCACCAATCTGATCACTGGCCTGTGGCGTACGCCACTTGATCAGATTGACTTGAGTCAAGACTAGGAACTCTTGACCTATATCCACTTAAATTCCGAAGACTCCGCAGTGAATTAATTCTCACACACTTTTTATTTAGCATGGGACTTGTCGAGCAGTTCTTGATCTTAGTGGCTGACTGCGACTGATGGGGTCATGACAGGAAGCTTTACAAGTTTCGTCCTCGGACCTTCCCTAGGCAACAATTCTTTTCTTACAAGGTGGTCCATGACTAGAATGACCTTTCTTCTGGAGTCGTTGACCGCTTCTCAAGTGGTTGTTTCAAAACGTTATTAGATTTCTATTTAATAAAAGTTTGTCGGATTCATGACCCTGTTATGTTCTTGGTTCAGTGGGTGCTCAGGTGGTACGACCGTCTTCTGAGTGTCTTTTGACCGTAATACGAGTGTCTTTTGAATGTCTTGACTGAACACTTGAGAGACGCTCGAAGGACACGATAGGAGGACAATCGGGTGATGATTGCAAAGCTGATTGCGCTGCCCGCCTTTGAAGACGGGGGTGGTATTCGCCGTTCCTACATCAATAGACTTTGTAAACAGAATGCCTAGCGGGAGAGCTGACTGCAGTGTGCAGTCTGGCCGGAGAGATGTGAGTTTAATCCCCGCAGTTTCATTAGCGCAGCATGCGTTGTGGTATCTACCGTGGAGATTCTGCAGAAATTTTTGGCACTTTTGCCACGAAGCAGTTCTGCACGCTCTTTGTTAACCCAGTGCTGTGGAAGTTAGTTGGAGCTTCAGACGCTTCATCATTTGAGCTAGTAAGCCCCTGCGGGCGGGCTAGATGGGGGCACATTGGCTTTGTGTTTACGGGTTTTCGAGATTTTCGGGATCGCTGACAAAGCGTTGAGTTAAGCGTCGCTTGAGGTCTGGTCGGTCTTTCTTGATTAGTATGATGCATTGGTTTTGAATTCGTGCAGAGATGATAATCATCTAGATCCCCTGACGTTGGATATGTGTGTACTGCCCAAGCTCGGTGCTACACCCTGTTTTTAATTATTGTCCTTTAGATCAACGGACATTGAGGAAAAAACCGTAACCGATTCAGAATCTTATATCCTCATGGCCAACTACTTGCACTCAGTGGCGTGATTGTTGTCGTTGTTTGTCAAGTTATCTGTGAAGTCAGTGCATTTAATGATGAGGGTGCAGTGGAAGCCGTAAGGAAGCCGTCTTGCTGATGAAGTCGTACTTTCACCTAAAGCTTGGTTGTTTATTTGCAAGGTGTAGGCACCTTAATGTTGACTGTTTGGACATAGAATTTACTGTTTTTTGGTGATTGGGTCCCTTTCCATCCCCTCCTTTTTCCTCTTTTCTTCCTATGCAGGGTTTGCTTTTTTATCTTCATGGTTGTGACAGTTAAGAATCAGTGTGAACCACTGATGTATGGCTGTCTGTGATGATGACAGTGAACTACTTGCACAAACTAGATACCCGTGTATTCGAAACGAGAGGATGTATGTTGCCGATGTGACCATTTTCGACCCGTACAGAGTGGATACTATAATAAACTGACGCCGAATTGGTAGTTCGGTGCACACGAGTTTTTATCCTTCCTCACAGCCACCGTATCTTCATGAGGGTGTCCAAAGGAGGACGATCTCCAGTTCGTTTGAAGTGTGACAGGCGTAAACTTCTCGTAACAGGCAAGCTGACTAAAACCTGTTGGTTTAGGATTTCAGCCTCGTGTCCGTGTATTTGCTAAAATCGTTTAAAACGATGTTAGCCGTAGCCATATTTAGCCGCTTCAATCCACAGAGGTGAAGAATGCCTCTGTAGGGCTTTCAGGGCAAAGGAGTTAAGCCTCCAAGCCTTCAATGCTCGAGTGAGTAAAGGTGAAAAATGTTCAGCCGAGGCTCTTAGATAAAATTTCGAGGGCTTAGTGTTATTTTCTGAGCAGCTTGTTGAACACACTCCACTGCAGTGGTATCTCTTTCGAGGTAGGTAAATGTCACTGACGGTGCAGTCCTGTGGAAGTGTATTTTTTCACATATGGCGAATTTATTTCTAAAGTCTTTCTCACATTATGATCTGATGAGTAGTCGGGGATTTGGTTTATTCTCAAGTTGACCATCACTCACATTTGATCGCAGCGTTCGCATTCAGATAGAC
>QNGE01002694.1:38289-48810 GCA_008508345.1 Paragonimus westermani
TGTCTGTGAAGTGAGTGCATTTAATGACGCGTGGCAGTGAAAGCCGTAAGGAAGCTGTCTCGCTGATGACGCCTTACTCTCACTTGCAGCTCGGTTGTGTTGTTTGCAAGGTGTAGGCACCTTGATGCTGAATGTCCGAATATGGACGTAGTCATTTTCAGTATTTAGGTCCCTTCCCGTCCCCTTTTTTTTCCTTCTCTCTTTCTATATAGGGTTAACTTTTTCTTCATGGTTGTGTGGCATTAGTTTTAACCACTGATGTACTGCTGTCTATGATGATGATGGGTTGCCTCATTCAATGTCACCCAAGCGTCTGTTGACTTGAAAAACAAAAACTGAAAACAGGCTGTTGCGCTGTTCTTCCGATTACCACAGTTACTTAGAACAGAGTAAAGTTATGAGTTTCAAGTGAATCAAAATCAAATTGTTTTAAAACGATCTAGAAAAGCACAACTGACCACCTTAGAGAGGAAACTGTTCCAGTAGTTCATGACCCTACAAGAAAAGGGGAGGTCCAGAGTGTTTGTTTAAAAAGCCTTTTGCTATGTGCTC
Organism: Paragonimus westermani; assembly: GCA_008508345.1. NCBI lineage: Eukaryota > Metazoa > Platyhelminthes > Trematoda > Plagiorchiida > Troglotrematidae > Paragonimus > Paragonimus westermani. The sequence goes on from QNGE01002694.1 coordinate 38,842, forward strand.
TTCGGCCGTTATCACCCGGTTCGATGAAGGACTACTATGCGATCCTTACGCTAAAGAGGCGTGCAAGAATTGAATCGTCGTGGAGTCACCGAACTTCGGGTGCACACAAATCAAGAATTCCAGGTCGAGACTCGTATGCGATATTTCCCAACCCTGTGATCAATTTGGTGGCCACATGCTGGACACATCCAACGGCGAGCACGTCCTTGTTCGAGCCAGTATGCACCACCTGATCGGCCTACTCATGTAGCCGTCTTATGTAAACTTTGTAAGGTGCTTGAATGCGTCTTGTCTACATGGGGAAACTACGCTTACTCACTACGGGAAAAGCAAGCCCCTTTTTCGTGACCATCTCGTGACGATAGGCGGACGCTAATTCAGACGGCATCCGGATGCCTGGATCTCTCTTCAGGTCGATTGTCATGACCCATTAAAATAAGTACACTTCGAATTGCAAGAGTACTACCAGAATCTTCATCGAGTGACATGTGCACGCTTATTACCAATCGATATGAGACTCCAGCGTTTGAGCAACGCACTTGCAATGCACTGGAATCACTAGCATCCCAGATTTTTATTCGTCAGCGTAGAGAGCAGTGCTACTGGAAGTGTTGTTCGGAGGGTAGTTGATGTGCATAAGAAACAAGAGGACCGAGCACTGACCCTTGACGAACTCTCGCGTAAAACCAGGTGGGAGACGAAATGTTTATCTGCTTTTAACTTTGAAGGTTCCACATCAAGAAAACATCCAGTCCAACTAGGAGTCTCTCGTTGGTTGTCATAAGTTTCTTGTTTGCTTCTTAAAGGATCATGCGGTATACGGTCGAAGCCATAGCGAAATCGGAGATGGCGTCCGTGGTGAATCAAATTTTCTCTGGTTTCCACCAGGCTACCCACGAAGATATACATGTTTGTTACGCAGTTCGGACCCTGTATTCTTCGACCATGTCGCGGTTTTACCTAGCTGCCGGTGGTCTCCGTGACGAGTTGTCGGTGAAGCAAACTTTCCGGCACAGACCCAACCATCCTAGACCACGTAGTTCAGATGTTCGACCGTTTGTTCCTGCACGCGAGGATCTCGAACATACTTGCCATCAAGCGGCCGCGCTCATCACACGATCATTCCAGGACGATTTGTCGATTGGCTGACTGCTGGTGAGCCCGTCTGCTGTGAGCCAATCGGCAGTCATGTTTTGCCAGTCTGTTCACATCCTTATTTCCAACTTGCACAGTTCCCAAACCATTGAACAAAGCATGCACATGCACTGTACATACCCTTTCTGCGATGATCCGACGCCTTTTTGACGTCACAGGCAACACTGTTCGATATATTTGCTGTTCTCTCATCAGCGATAATGTATGCTTACGGGCTGGTGCCACCCAGTTATGTGAAGCAGTCCGCTTGCTGACTGCCTGCATTAGAGAAAGTGGAAACGTCCCAGTGTCGAAATAGCACTGCACTTCAAAGGCGAGGAGCGCATTCCATACAGACCACCGTGGTCATACACCTTGTTCAACATGGTCTACTCGCCTTCGGCAGGTCGGTTATAACCCTCCAGAATGTCGTGACAAGATTAGACAAGAAAGCTGAATTCAAACTCCACTTGGAAGCACCACTTGTAATGCTAGCCAACTTAGCGGTTTGTGTACTTACATTGTATATACAATGGTTTTAGTAGATTCGCCTACTTCTCTGGATCTTCTTTGCGAAGAAGGAAGTTCTAGAGAGCATCACGTACATCCAAACGAAAAGTGGCCCTCAGCTCTAAAATGTTGTTACCGTCGGTTGTCATTTGACACGTCTTGCCCCAGAATCTGTCAGAGTAAAAATATGGTCAGTGGACTCGTGACCGACATGGAATTCTGTTTATTCTTCACAAGTATGGCTTTCTTTAGGTGCGATGGGTAGATGCAGTATTAGGCTAATGAGTAACTTGGACACGATGGGGACGAGACTGATACCTGGGTAGTCGTCACACTCACTTCGGATCTTATGAAAACGAAAATGGCTGTTTACAAACATAACCCGCAATGTACCCCTTCAGTTTCCGGAACTTCGCGAAAGTCTTGTCCGTCTTCGAATCAATCTCCAGATGTGGTAGTTGGAAAGAGAAAATGGGAGATGTGGACTTAGGACTTCTTTGCGCTTTAGTACTGTAAGTTCCCATGCCACCTTTATCCCTTCTGTCTGTACCTTCTGCTTCATGCTATCTGATCCATTCTTGAAAATGTTCAGTCCACCCGCAAAGTGATACGATCGGCTGGTGACTAGTGCATCGTTTTGCGTCCCAGCCAACTATCTTACGTTTATGAGTGCATAGTGTTCGTGATTGACAGACCACAACGATGATGAACAACCACACGACTTAGACTCTGGTGGTCACCTTGAAACACACAACACTACACCCAAAGAGCTCCACCTGCAGCTGGCTGCTAGAGAATAAGCTTTTGTCGATGTCTCGGATACATAATACGGTCTCCAAATAAAGCACTGCTTCCTTCCTGGTTGAAATGGGTTATTTGAGACTCAGGAACTGTGATGTGTACACATTTACGGCAGTCTTCTTCTGCTGGTGCTTCGCGCTCGGACACCATGCATACCACGCAGGCACTTCCTGCCTGGAAAAAATCGACGAACTTCATCCACCTCACTAACTAGCGTGACTATATGAGTGTTGTCTGTTTCAGAATGTCGACGATGGCTCCAAAGAATACACTCTTGACGGAGTTTAAATTACTGCTCGCTGCAGCGTTCGCCAATGTAACGAATACACAGCACTTTTCTGATTTGTGTTTACTGACTTTACTCAGTGTGTTAGATCTGACAGTCGTCATCGCCTTTTCATCGGGATTTGGTCGACTAAACATTACCCTTCTTCAGAACTCGGTCCGATACCTATTTAATTTTGACCGTAAACATTAGCGTCGGCGTCTCCAGAGACTCCTGACAGAGAATCTCTTTGGTAGTCGTCCAGACTTGAGGGCAACTGAATGACAGCGTTAGGGACGTGTCACACTACATATCCCGAACTTGTATCCATGGGAACAGCTTGCTAACTCACGTGTCGGAGAGTGCGAATATCAGTGGCATCAGTGTTATCAGTTGTCTTCGGTTTAGAAGATACCTGGCATCTATGGGTATTAGGAGGTGGAAAACGTAGGTGATAAACCAGAAGGGAAGGTGGATATTAACTGAGTAATGTCAGTGACCCATTCTACCATGTTGGTGTAGTGGTCACTCTTGTGCATTACTTCGATCCGGATGGCTATGCTGATTGGGACTTCGTTCTTGCCAAGTATAACTATTGCAGGCAGACTAAATAGGAGCAGTCAGATGAATCGCAGTTGCATTCAGAGTTGTATGTCACACAATTAACCATGTGCAAATGCTTAGATAGTAACACACGATCCGCATACAGCGGGCCTTCAGTTGTGACAATACTCTCTTCCACATTTTGAAGAAGTGGATTAGGAAGCATATCCAGAGACTCAGGGGCATTCTGGTCACCTAAGGGTTGGCCGTGACCGATTTTATATTATCTAATACGGCCGAATAGCTTACGATACTATTAAATAGCCCATGTTGGCTTGCAATACATCCAGTACGCTAGGCAACGACCATAATCAAAAATCAGTATTTTATCCATTGTCTTCAAACTAGGCATGCTCCTCACTGTTAAATGAGTCAAAGGCCCTTGGTAAAATCTCAGAAGAAATTCCTGTTTCACTTTGTCTCTCTGGTTATACTTTTGATTTGGAACCTCCTGGTGGTGTCATTCATGTCAAACGATCGGGAAGTGCCAGAAATTATCGTTGCCCTGACAGATCAGCCCACTCATTTTCACTTCTTCCTCTGTTTCTGTTTTGTTTTTCTTGAAGCTAAACCAACTGGTAAACATTGACTTTTTCAGTGTTCACACTGTCTGTCAACTAGGTCAGTAGACTGCTCTGACAAGCACACTTCAATATGGAACTAGATGCGTGGTGTGTCTCCGTAACGCGGCATTGTCACCCACTCGAATTTGCCTTCGGATAGTACTACAGATCAGCGGGTTTTCTCAAAGGTCTTCATTGAAGATGAAGCCGAATCTCGTGACCAAGCTGGAGTAAGGAGTGCCGTAAGCTCCGACACAGAGTAGAGCTTGCCGGAGTGGATCCTAGTGAACGACCGTGTGTATCATCACGTTTAACACTTCGGCCGATGCCGACCAGGAAGACTTCGTTCATTTGTCTTACCTCCTTATGTTGCAGTGGATAACAGTTCAGACGTTATCGTAGGCACCCACAACACTCATTGATCTTCTCAGACAGGTTAGACCCTCGGAAATAATCCCACTTGATGATGTGAACTCAATGGTTCATCGTCTTACTTTGAAAGGGAAGTGGCTAGGTGGTGTGTTCGGTGTCTGATCACAACCTTCTTTCTTTCTATTCAGCTTCACAATAGACGAGATCTTAGACTGTGCCCTGAAAAACTGCGAATATGATGGCGTGGATTTACTCTTGGCCACCCGAATTCGAGGCATAGAGTATGTAGGGGACTTTGCTTTAATCTGTGAGGGCTCACAGGAAGCCCAGAACGTCTTAGACAGATTAGACGTCTCAGTCCGTCCGTTTGGTATGGTTTTTCCACGTTCTGAATGAAACGTGCTGTTACAAAATTTGCATGATTGCGTCTGCCCTCACCCTTGATGATGAGCAGGTGGAATTGGTCGGGAAGTTTATGTATCTTGGGAGCTGCATTAGCGCTGGTCTGCTGCCCGGTGATATCACAAATCGTACAGCAAAGACTCGGATGGCGTTTATCAACGTACGCCACTTGTGTCGTTAGCCTGACATCGGTCTTTCTGTGAAAGGCCGAATGTGCAATGCCACTGTAACGGCAGTCCTATGGTACGGCTACAAAACCTGGTCAATTGGTACAGATGGTGTTCATAGACTGTCCGTTTTTGACCATCGGTGTCTTCGAAGGGTTAGCAGTGTGTGGCAGGAGCGCCGTATCACAAGTGGCGAAGTTTGCCGACGTGTCTTCGGAACGGATAAACTCTGTCGACCGTTAAGCATATTGATCTCGTCTCGCAGACTTCGTTGGCTTCGTCGTGTCTTACGAGTGCCAATTCACCCCCTACCACACAACGTCTTGTTTGCGAATGAGGGGTTGGGATAGTGGCGACAACCCAGTGGTCAACTTATGACTTGGGTTCGGGATGTGATGGTACTCACTGTGGAGCTTGCTTTAGTAAGGCGCTCCTAGCTTGCTTACTGAACATCTTTGGTTAAGGGCGCTGTCTGTTATGGTGAACAACAAAAGTCAGTGGTGCTCGTGTTGCAAGTCTCTGCGCACATCGTTGTAACTCTTTCTTTCTTTGTTTCTTCCATCTTTCACGACTCTTTTGTCTTCTCATATCGTGGCCTGTTTGCCACACCTTATAGTTTTTATATGTTAAATATAAATATGTAATAGGTACTTTAGGGCGCATTTTAATGGATTTAAACCTGCTCATCCACATGACATAATATATCACACCACAGCCTCGAGCCCGGCTGGAAGGTACCGTGGCTCACCACTGCTTACTTCAACAGTGACGAAGTATCTTGGACAGGACGCCGTCGTGGCTCGTGGTAGCTCATCCTATTCTCACTAGATTGGCTGTTACACTCCCGCCCCACGTTGAATTTATTTTTATGCCCACGTGACAACCACAGGAGGAACTGTGGATACTAGTTGCGTGGGCACTGTCTGTTTGAGATATGGTTTGCTTCGTGCCAAGGCGCCAAGAGACCGCCGGTCACTTTAGTCCCAACGAACGCTGCTGAAGGAACAATCAGGAGCTGTTCCTAATGTTCCATCCCCTAATTGGAGTAAGGTAGTTGCTTACTACTCCCTCCCACGGTCCATCGGTGCATTGTCGGTCCATTCTTAAAAGAATTGGTGACATAGTAATTTCATGTTTCGTACAGATTACCCTCCACAAATACACTTATGGTGGTTTATTATCCACGTGCTTGCTATTCACTTCAGCTCTGATGCACACGTTATGAAGTCAACAAAGCCTGATTTCCAGACACGTCGCCATTATGGTATGTAGATTCCTGATGATTAGTAGGGGATTTTGGTTTTAATATAGATTGAACATACCCGCAATTGATCGCAGCTGACGCATTCCCATAGACTTTTCCAGTTGGTGCCTTTCGAAAAGAAGCACTAGACTTGAGTTTCGTTGTCATTAGAGGTCGTCGGTAATCCTTGCCACGACCGGGACTAGAACTACTGACGAGCTTTACTGAGAGCAAAACTCGATTCTAGTGTTTTTTTGGAAGGCACCGACTGGGAAAGTCTACGAGAATGCGACGGCTGCTACCAGTTATGGGGCTGTTCGATCCCTATGAAAGCCAAAATCCCCGCTACTCATCAGTAGTCAAAATACCGCCCAAACAGTTGATGATATCTGTGATTGCAACTTAGATGGAAGTCCTAGTTGAGGAATCATTGGTTACAGTCAATAGGACAGTTATTGTATTTCCTTTCGAGGCGATTCAGCAACCTGATCATTACTCACAAGCAAATGTGGTTGAGCCTTCACATGTGATGATTTAGTCGTGCTTTATGTGAGATCAGTGGCACAGTAGTCAACATGGTTGCCTCATGAAAGCGTGGCCAGAGTTCTAGTCCCTACCGTGGCAAGAAATGCACTACTGACGAGCTCCAACAAGAGCCGACTGGAAAAATCTGTAGGAATGCGACAGCTACGACCAACTATGGGGATGTTCGATCTATGTGTACATTCGTTGACTGTCGATTTCGTTTGAGTGATCGTGACGACTTACTTATTTCATACGCTTTTACTTATGTGGATTAGTCTTTTGATCCAGAGCGTTTCGACTTCGAACTCAGCAGGACAGAATCCCTAAAGCAACGGAACCATTGGTATCGTACGTTTTACACCTTCTATCGGTCATGTCCAGTCTGATAAACCGGATACACTCATGAATTACACTTCACCATCGGTTCTGGAACTTGTTTGGGAGTGCGAATCGCTCAAAGTGACCATATGTATTCTCCAAAATCATGTTCACCATTAGACTAAAACTTTTGACGGGTACCTGCTGGCTACCATCAAACAGAAGAATAGTCAGTGAATTCGTTCAGCGACGCGAGTCACTGTTTGAAAATTGCATCTATAAGACTACTGTTGCTGAATAAAATCGTGATGTTGCCATCCGAGACGCCTTATTTAGTGAACTTCTATATGTTCGGAGCAAGGACTTCTACATCAAAAGTTTTCCAGATTACAAATAGCTTTTGCTTAAGCCAGGTCACTGGAAATAGCCGAACAACAGAATATATATATATATATATATATATATATATATATATACGCAACTAATCTAGCACACCACATGCTTCTGTGGTTGACACCCAGAATATCCAAAACCTGTCAGAAGAGGAAACTGATAATAATAACTTTACCGTATCCCTGCATCAGGTGTCTCTTGTGGATGTGATGTAACGCGCCTTTCCTTTGCCAAACGTTCTAATACTGCTTGACTGCTAGACCCGGGTTCCTGCTATGCGGCTTCCCCTAGTCTACTTGTGCGGAGACAAGAAAGACACGGTTGCGGTAAACACGCTGTATTGCCAAAAACCAGTTCGACCAAATGAATGAAATGCCTGTAAATATAGATCATGAAATAGTGATGAGTCACTGTCTACTTGTTTAGGCCACTTCGCTTCCAAGTGGCCAAGTAAGGCCAAATCCATAGGCGTTAGTTTCTCGGGGTGGCGTGACACCCCCACTCACTTGCACGTATCCTGCTTGTCAGTCCGACGTGCCCCCCAGTGCTTTGTAGCTGTCTGATTTTGTCAGCCGTCACCGCGGCCCTAGATGGTTTGAAATGATGCCTGATTTCATCAGCCGTTACCGATGTCCTGACTAGATTGTTTTGGTGATTCTGCCTCCTAACAGGATGTGACAAACATCCACGTCATGAATTGTTTGTCGAAGGTGCTACACTGTTTGTGTGGCCTAGCTTACCGGCACCGAGCGCGTCTTCCTGCTACCGACCAAAGAACGGCTCTCCACGTTGAAACTAGCTGCAAGGCAAGCGTGGTTCTCTCAGAGTCTTACGGGTCGCGGACATTGGGCGACTGTACTACAAGAGAGTGGTAAATTCACAGTTTGGTGTTGGGCCCCCTATAACCTTTCACAGCTCTTTGGTGATACCGTAACATGACACATACTATCCCACCGTAAAGGGGATTCAGTTGTCCTAACGGGAGCATGTGGGCTACCGGACACCCTGTTGGTTATCTGGCGTACTGTTCGTAAGGTGTGTGGGCACTTTCACTTTCTGTTAACCGTGAACAACTCCTGTGAAAGACGCGCGAGTCACCGTCATGATCACCGGTTCCAACGGATACGAAGTTGTGCCAGTGGTACCTGATCCTCTGCACAGCTCCGTCAAAAGCTACCATGTTACTTAGAAACACTACTGCCGCCAGCGATGTCAGAGCAGTTGTCGGGAGGTGATGATTTGTTCAGTACAACCGCAGTCTGCGCGAAATCCGATTCTCTGCGTACAGCACTGCTCTTTGGGTTTTTTGGTAACTCCGGGTAGAATAAACCATCACCTAGGCTGTGACTGAGGGTATACTGATTCTGGGGTAGCCGGTGTACACGTTATGCAGTCCTTCCTTAATGGTCGAAGTGACCGTCCGTTCATACTGCGGCGTGTGGATTTTCCGAGCATTTGAAACCTCGAAAAACAAAATGAGGGTCATCCAAATCACGACTTACATCGCACCGCCCAGCTTTCCGGTAGCTCTTACAAGCTGTGTATTGATGAACCGTCTGCCTAATGGCCAATTTTACTAACATTTGGCAGTGGTGACTCGAAAGAGATAGGTTCGCTTGTGAGAAACTCCCAGATTCAGAAGCTAAATCCACATCGACTACGCGTTATAGCCGCCAAGCCCCGCGATCGCTACGTAAGCTTTCTGAGAGTTCGTCTTTCGAAGAGACATGTTTCCGGGTACCCGCTGTCAGTCGGCATTAGCGGTGCGTTGAGCCCTGAGTAGGTATATGCAAAGCGCAACACAGCATTTAGTGGCTCAGATGCGCTTTACAAATACCTACCCAGAGCTCAACGCACCGCTAACGTCGACTGACAGCGGGTACCCGGAAACACGTCTGTTCGAAAGGCGAACTCTCAAAAAGCGCATCTGAGCCACTGAATGCTGTGTTGGTCACGCTGAGACTGGATCTTGACGTTACTTCGTTACTTACACGCGGGTACCACCCGATGCGAGCGACTGAACGCGGACATCGGTGTTCAAGTTTTCTACCCTGAGCGGCCAGGTTTCGCTGCCGTAAAGTAATACGGCCCTCATCGTTATCTTACATACGCGATATTTAAGCTTCAGAGAACTACCTCTTTGTCGCCAGAGATGCCCCAGATTAGCGAATACCGTTCTTAACTTGGAGATGCACGCTTCTATTTCATTCACTATACCTCCACCGCCGCCGCTAATGCAACTTCCCAGATATACAAACCGGTCAACGACCTCCATGACTACATTATCTAACACCAAGTCTACGTGATCACAGAAATCCTGCAGAAACACTTAGCATTTCGAGACCGGTGAAGAAACAAGCATAGGTTTGCACCTTCTTGTTTTTTACGGCAGTGATTGGTGTATTCCAGTCGGAGTGGTTAATTCGCTGGGGGGCTTCTGGTTGTTGTAGGGGACCGAATACCTGACCGACGATGACTAGTGCCGCATAAAAAACCGGCCGCTTGAATCAGAAACAGCTCTCATCATCATCATCATAGACAGCAATACATCAGTGGTTAACACTAATGCTTAACTGCCACACAACCATGAAGGAAAAGCAATCCCTATATAGAAAGAGAGAAGGAAAAAGAAGGGGACGGGAAGGGACCTAACTACTGAAAATGACTACGTCC
>QNGE01002694.1:57984-74904 GCA_008508345.1 Paragonimus westermani
TTTTTTTTTATATTTTTTATATATATATATATATATATATATATATATATATATATCAACGTACTTATCTCAGGTGAATTAAAAACGTCGTCAACTTCCGAAAACGCTCAATCCTTTTTCATGAACGTTCAATGGATTTCAAATAATGAAAATTACTTTCTTATTTCACATTGGAATACATCAGTTACAAAATTTTTACAACTGAATAACCAAATCTTGTTGGTTTGACTTGTGTAATGGAAAGTCGTGCCTTAAGTGAATGTAGACAGAAATAGAAACTTCCGCACGAAATACGGCAGAGGTCGCTTATGTTCTGATTTGTTCGCCCGATCTATATGTACCTTTTTTGTCTGATATTCCGGGGTTGCGGTCGTTGTGTGGCATCGGTTTACACTACTGTCAGCATACTTTTATGGTCCGTTTCTTTCATCTGAAAAGGCCTGCTCCCAGCGTTGATCACCTTGGTCCCATTCATTCGTCACCAATTTATCCTTCAACAGTTTTAATTCGGTTCGTTTGAGTTGTAATTAATGTTTTGTTCGGGCTACTCACTTTTGGGTTGTCGCATTGACGTCATTCAGCCCTTTGTGAAAGCATGAAGCAGTCGGAAATGCCATATTACAGGTGATTAAGCTGTTTGCCTGTCCTCTTTGTTCAGAGATTTTACAACTGCCAACGTTGATAACCGTGTGATTTTTAACTTCGCAGATAGCATTTACTTATACGCCTAAATAATTCTCCAGGGATCATTATAATAGAATCAGGTAGGTTTAACTCGCGATTTTATGGAGTCGTTAATCGTGTCTGCACCAATGGATATTTGAATCCGATATCACTGATCGCGGCTGCTGAATGTACTTTTTGACTCGCATCCAGTAATTCAGTGTGTGTGCACGAAAACCGGAGCATCTTTCGTCACATGGTCTAATGTTGGTGTCATTAACTGTTGACTGGCTTGTCTTCATCGACCTATAGCGTGTCTTTAGTTGAAAGCTCAATAGTCGGTTACGCGTACAATGAGATACTATTATGTCACATAATTGTAATAGGCGAATTCAATGTGGTCTAGTACAGCGTTAGGTTTATACCTGCGCTAGCCAATGTATCACCAACATGTCTGTATACAGTGGGGTTGGATTTTCCATATTTACACTAGGTCGCACCTGTTTTCATGTTACTTGTTAGCTTCATGTAGACTGGATGATTCAGGGGTACTGATGCGGAAACTATAGGCTGTTCAAAACAGTCAAGTCTAAGACCTACTGAAGTGAGCTTAGTGGTGTATGTCGTTATCGTTGAGCCACTGGGAACTCTCCATCTCATAACACGAGATTTGATGCAAGCAACCACCAAAGTAACTGGGCGGATGTCCGAGTGTCGTAGTAACATTTCCTCATTCAGAGCTGGTAGTGGATTTCGAGTGAATCGTGTTACATACAGCTTTGATTCTATAGAGACCGGTTTACATAAAAATCCAGGGCGTTTATTAGGTGTATTAGGTTCCCAAGTCACTGTTCATTTTTTGTTCACCGACCTTGCTCGGTTGGTAAATGTGACTAGACGGTAGGTAGATTATTTATTGCAGTTTTAGCTGTTGGAATTACGCATTTGTTATTATGCCAATGTCAGGCGGTAAAGAATAGAAAATAACCGTGGTAATGCATACATTGGTAGCGAAAATGTCCACTATGCGAGCTAATGCTGCTTTTTCAACAGGATTTTACTAGCCGGCCGACTTACGCCTCTTTTTGTCGTGGTGGGCAGTGTTTTTGCCACTAATGGCTGGCAAATTGTGGCTGCATAGAATGAAATGAGCATAGGTGTAAAACTGAAGAAGATACGGGAACGAAGTTTGAACAAGTTTGAATAAAAGAAAGATTCACGATCGAGTTGATGCAGTATTCATGTTTTTGTGACATAATTCTCCGTCGACATCTCCAGTGAATAGTGAGTGCAAGGGACATTGCTTAATAATAAGCCTGATGAGTAGCCCATAACTTGTGTGGGTATGATTCAGAAGCCGAAAGCCAATATTTAGCTTCCTCTCAAGTCGTTAGAGTGATACGCAAAAATCGCTCTCGGTCCGGTACTGGTAACTGTCACATCGATTAGTATGCTGTTTGTTATGGGTTTGGAGTGGAGCGGTTTCTTGACTGGAGAATGTTCAGCCAATCAGTGTTCGCGCACAAGCTGCTACAGATGGAATAATGATCAACTCGGCGCCAACCAACCACAGACGGCGATTAGCTACTGTTGAATGCGTATCTGTTTCAAACAACCGAGGTGCCAAATGTAAGGTCGTGGAACAGCACAGCAACCAACTGGCCAATCAAAGCGTGAGAACGCCTGCCGCTTAATAGCATTCGCAAATGCTGTTGTTTCTCCGTAAAAGGGTGCTGTTTTTCCAATAAATTGAGATTTCTCAGTGTTGCTCAGGTTCCTGTTCTGATTTTCTTTCGTTTGGGTAGCTCAGTACGCAACAGTGTTTTGATGAAGTTTACTCATCCAGAGCATCTTACACTGCTTGAGGTTGGGACGGATATAGTTATACCTTTCCATGACACCTCAGAGCCAAAGGTAGATCTAACTAGTCGCGTGAAGATTCCTACTTTTTATGGTGTTCTATCATCTAAAGTATTCAGTACGCCTTTGCTCCTTATTTGAGACAGTGAGTGCTAGTGACAACTGAGGCTTAGTAATCGATTCATCAGCAGTCTCGCACAGTTTCATAGATCACGAGATCGGCCAGCCAACTAGTGTACTTCTCGGACCAACTATGTTGTTAGTTATCGTGTGTTTGTTGGATATGCCTGGGATATCCGGGCGAATGGCTTACTACCTTTTTTCTTCTTCACATTTTTTTTAACGTGCACATCCACACTATTTCGCTGTGCGTACGTAATATTATGTAGAGTTGACCGACATTTGACGTACAAAACCACTTGAGGTGACTCGCTGAGTTGTCCAAGCCTATATAGGAATAGTCGCGAGTACCAGGGTGATAACCTACCGTCCTGTAATTGGTCGATGGGCGTCATTACCACATAGCTATTGCGAACGCATAGGCAACACAGATCAGTGTGTCCGTGATAATTTCTGCACCCGCCAAAAGATGACCTCTGTAGTACTAACCTCTGGATCATCCCGTGCAGCTCATGCAGCCACATTCTACTTGAATAAGTAGTTATCTGTGATTACTCTAGGGTTTTCTCACGGGCCTACATCCGGTTTTGCCTCGCTCTACTCGCATGCGTTGTTTACACAATGAACTCATTTACATGTACTCGTTTGTTTACGTTTTAAAAATTCACTGTCTCTTGTATTCTGTTTTAGCCTTGGTTTTTTGTCAAAGCACGATATTGCAAATATCATCCACATCCTCTTGTTTTGCTTTCGTGAACCCAGACTAATGGGGTTCTTCACTGTAAGGATAAGGGTTAACTTTTCCATTAGAAAATACAGCTGTCAAAGTTCTCTACATTGTTTACAAAACGTTACTGTGACCATCCGTCAGTTCACAAACCGTTCACACTGACGAAGTTGTCATTATTTTCAGTGCCAATACAGCATTGTGCGCATTTTTCTAGCCAGTTTTTCGGTTGAATTTCTATGATCGGAACAGCCGATACTAACTACCACAGTTCCATTCCTAGGTCCAAGTGTTTCAGTATAAGATTCTGCAGCTTCATCATATTCGGTCACATTTCATTGTATGTGTATTTATAAAACAAAGACTGACACAGACACAAGTTGTTTCAAATAATACGAAACAGCTTGAGAGAACGAGGTAGATAGAAAGAAAGACGTGTTAGTGTTTCCAAGTTATCTTAAGTTTCCAACACATCTCCACTGTCTACATTTCTGGACTGTTAGACACTGTCCCTAATTATACCTGTTGGGAGTTCTCCAGTTCCCATCCGGGCTGGCGCGTCAAGTCGACGGAGGCATCCTCAACTTCAGCTACCTTATTTCGGTGCTAATTTCTCTACCTGCTGCTGGAGGGACTGCCCAGCGAACCTCACTTTCTTCACGTAACGACAAGCGTCACCTAGGTTACTGAATGTCACATTCAGTCGTTTTTACATGGATTCCTGTGACAACATTGTTAATGGCAGGCTCTCTGTTTGTAATAATCATCCTGATGTTAGCTGAAGCTTCAAATTTACTGCTACAAGACCTTGCATCACATTCGAAATGATTCTTGCCATGACTGTGATCGGCTCAACTCATATTTATCTACCTAATATCCAGCCCACTTGTCTTCTGTTGTGCATTCCAGACTTCTTCCGGTCAGATTTGGAGCAAGCGAAGAACCGACTGCATCAGTTTTTCAGTCGCATTTACGGATACAACTACAAACTTAATCATGGATTTTTCTTTCAATTTTTTACCGACCTGGAGGCTTACATTTCCGGCCAACGCAATCATCTAGACCATTTAATTGAAAACTTTTTTAATCAACTACGAGACAATATTGTTAGCCTTATCGAACGATCGACGCAGGGTCGGACCGGCCCTGTCAGTTCTGATCTCGGACCAGCCAGCGCCTCTGTGTCGCAATCGAGCGCTGTAAGTCGCAGCAATTTGGGCGGTTCATCGTCATCTGAAGAGGCTACGGAAACACGACGTCTCCGTTGTCTGTCCGATCGCGTTGCTCAGCTGCGGCCTTTTGACGATGTGGATGTGCGTCTAAAAGCACGTATGTTGGAGGCCTACCCCCCGGCACGCATGCTGGTCAACGTGTTGTCCACATCGAGTCGACTTCTGTCACAACTGGCCACCCAGGTTCGTAGAACTTCCTTGTAGATTACGAGTTTTTATGTGATTGTTGGAACTGTGACTATTGGGCTGTGTACTGGGCTGACACGAAGGGACTGACGTTCATGGCTACGTATTGTTTGATAGTTTACAGGTTTGTTATGATGTCCTCCACCCATCCGATCACAGAAGTTAACCACTTTTTTGGGTTCTTCTTCTCTGCCATGGTCGTGTGACTTACAAAGTTGGACTTTGAAGAGCTTAAACGATATGGCGGCTGATCGAGTTCACTGGCGTAAACGCTGCCCCTGTGTGATTGGAATACCTATGGAGTAAGGACAGTTAAGGAAACAGTGTGGTAACCAGTGCAAAGATGCTGTCTTGCTCTCGTTTGCAACTGGGTTGTTTGTAAAGTGTGAGCACCGCGATGTCGATTGTTTGAGTTTAAATATAGATCTTGTATATTACACCGTTCTTTCATTTTACAACTGGGACTTGACCCTCTTCACATGATCATGTGGCCGTTAAGCATCTTTGTCTCTTGTTGGTGATTCGTTGCTGAAGCCGATGGTGATTGTTGTTTACGTGTAAACATGACCGATCCTTTGAATATTACTTTTCATTCAGGTTTAATCCGAGTTCTGTTTGATAGTGACTGGTCCGGCGGTCTTGCACGGGGATGATAGTCTTCTCATTAATGTGCTTCTTCACTGATTGACTCTAGCTGAAGTCGGGCTTAAATGCGTCCATTTTTTTAATTGTTTTGAAGTGTGAACTGCTTAAACTGCTCGAGCAAAGTCTTTCCTCGTGACCACTTTGTGTTAACTCATCACTTGTTAGACCACTGTATAACTCGTCCTTTTTCTCATCCACTTAATCTAACAATTTCTTAGTTTTTTTGCGTATGGCCTCTTACAAATGCACAGTTGATAACCTGTGTAACTGTACAGACCTGATGGAGAATTTTTCAAAGCCATTGATCGTCACATCTGTTATTCCATTTTAATTAACACTTCGTCTTCAGCTCTTTCATCGGAGCCTATTTACTAACATACGACCTGATAGATCACATGTGAGCTGCACATTGTTGGGCTGATGATAAAAAAAATAGACTGGTAGTCCAATTCATTTCAGACGAATTCCTCCTATGGGCACTCTGTCGACTACCTAGGCTGTCCGACACAGATAGTTCACGCAGCCTTGAAAGCCGCAATGTTGCTCGATAGTGGTTACAAACTCAATTAGTTTCGTCGAATAGGTTAATGGGCAGTTTGCTGAAGAGGAATTCTTGATAGGGTACCGTTCTGACATGCAGTCGCCCATGTTCATATCAGCCTCATGAACAAATAGAAGACATTCTGTTGAAGACCTTCTGAAATACGGACTGGCTGAACTTTTCGGCGTATCTATGTGGGACCCTGTTGGATGCCGATTCATGCAATTATCTGTGCCTGATCTATGCTGACCTCACATTGAGGGTTACTAAACGACGTTCCTTGTCGTATAGTTTACTGCCTAGTATCAGTGAGACAGCTTCAGAGTAGATGTTCGCTCGATTGAATGTCGTAATTGTTCGCAACCATTGATGCTCTCCGGATGCATTGTCCTCAAGAAGAATTGTCTCACAACTCCTGAAATGAAGCGGTTGAGCTAACTCAGACTGCAACTGTATAATCGGTAATCTTCGTTGTTACGAGCTCAAACCACATGAAGTGTGTTGTAACTAATAGTATTTGTTCACTCTTGTTTCGTTTGAAACAATCGGGGATTACGGCGAACTAACCACAGTGCCTGTCTCATTTCACAATCATATATGGAAATGAACCTTGTGGATGTAAATTACACTGTCTTATTGATAACTGAAGTTCAATGACAACGGAACCAATTTTCTACATGTGCACACTGGTTTCTTCACATTTTCACATACTTATCTGTACGACCGAACGGACTCTTACAGCACATTTGGCCTTTCAGATTGTTTGTGAATCAAACGGTCCTCTGGATTGTTCGCCGAACAACTAGACTGAGTCTCTAACAGTATCTTTGTCCTAGCAACAACAAATGACCCCCCTCGGACATCAATTGTATACATACGTACAGCCTTATGAACAGTCTCTCGTTTGTTTCAATTTTTCTTTCAGGTCACTCATAGACCGGAGTGTATTGCTGGAATGGCGCGTTTCCAATTTTGCGCCGTTTGTGCAGGGAAATCGCTGCGCTCCGTATGCCAGGCTAGCTGTGTTAAACTGATGTCCTCTTGTCTGCACGTGTCTGGTGCAGAGACTGCCCAAATGGTGGCTATCTGGCCCCGCCTAATCGGTAACTATTGTTTTTTCTATGCTCCCATGTAGCCCCTCGATTAAGTTGTTGCGTTTGCCCCTGTGACTCAGTGACTGGGAGATTTCTCTTTCATGGCTACATTTTTTGTTCAACCGCGACACAGTATCAACACACCTTTTGGAGCGAAAAACCAAGGCATCAAAACACCCCTGAAATATCTCTAAGGGCCGATGCTTTCATCTCATATCGACTTGTGCATAAATTCTATTGTTTTTGGAAAGCTTTAGAAGTACACTCTTATCTGTTTGTAATTCCGTGTTCTTGGACTTGAATGGGGGATCATACATATACACGCGATTATCCGTGCCGGGGACGAATCGGAAAAACCTACTGGGCTTGTCTTCATCGAAGTCCGGGATGAATTTTCAGGTTAATTCGACGCTATGCGTCTCGCTGAGACCTTAGTGTCCTTTGTGGGTTCTTTGAAAGTCGGCGACTTCAAAACCAAATTGTTACTGGAGCTGATGGTAGACAGTTTTCGAGTGGTCGATTTTTGTTGTCACAACGGCGATTGCTTTTTGGTTCGTTGGTGACTATCTTGGGGCATCCGTGACTTCACCGTCTTTGAACCTGAATTTCGATGACCACCGGAACACAGTCGCCCAGTCAGAGTTCTGATCATCGATAATTTTTACGGCCTTCCGAGACACTCAGGCGCATTCAAACTGCAAGCAACGTCGTACAAGATAATCCATCATAAGGCGAATGTCGGTATGTTCGTGGGCTGTATGGTTATTTGTTCGTCTCCCTGCAAGAGGAAAGAAGTAACTCTTTTCTGAAGCACCGTTTAAAAGTTCGACTCCAACGCGAACAATTCACCTTTCACGCACTGCACTAAAAACAAAATAAGTCGCACAACTTTCCTATTTTCTCATGCATCGGTCCGAAGCCGGCCACAATCTGGTTCACTTTAGTTTCTGACAATTCTGTTGGACGTAGCCAGCGTGCGTTTTCCGTTGTTGCGTCGCGCCGATCTCAGATATCAACTCGTTTTTTTCGACACAGTCCAAGTATTTCAGTATTTGCCCTAATGTATCGTGCGTTCACTAGCATTGTTTCGCTGAACAACCAATCTTGTTGGGATGACAAACTTTCGGGTAGGCTTGTTTGAGTCGTGGTGTCAAACTCGGAACCATTTGTTCCCTCTTGTTTCGCCATTTCATCACCTCGTGTCATTCTTTACACTTTCTAACTTTGCCAATGGCACATTATGCTTGTAGCAACGAGGTAAGCCATCAATAATAGGCAGCTGGTCACGTTAGGATTTTCGAAACCACTGGTCTCCTGTCTTGAACACATTCGCCTCTCATCCTTCATGATTCACGGACTAATTAAAGCTCGCTGTTTGAAATCGGTCGGGTACAAGACAGTTTGATTAACTGATGCGGTCCGTTGAGTTTGCAGACGGAATATGAGCTACTGATGTCTGTCCACGCTAATCAATTGAGAGCGTAGATTAGTGTAATTAAGTAGCACCGTTTCTTCAGTCTGCAATTTTGTTGGTAAGGGCCTATTCAGATGGTCAGGCCACGCGTTTTCTTTGACACTGTCCTAAATGGGTCGAACGATATCCGGATCGTCTAATGTTTATTCTAGTAAGGCTTATGCTGTTCTGGACACTTGTTAAAGGGATTGCAAACTGTTCTATAAAACTGAGGTCGTCAAGAGTCCTGAAGACTATCTGAAGCGTCAACTAAGCGTGGTGTATCAGTTATTATTTTGGAGATAACACGACCACTGACACCGCTCTCTGAGAATTATACGTCATGGGAGCTTATCACAGTCATTGAAGAGTCTCCGTCTATAACTGTTGACTGTTCGAAACCGCCATATTTTCACGTTTTAATGTTTATTTAAATTCACGAGGTCATCGATAGGTCACGTCACAGTATAACTTTGACTCAGTTTCGAATGTATGTACGGAATCGCGACTATTGTCCTTAGAACGCAACATGGTTAGTGGTCAACATTCCGGGTACAATATGTCCACCTAGGATGGTGCTTTTTGTTGTTCATTTGATTTTTTGTCAGTAATTTTAAAGCATTCTGTAGAGTAACACCAAAAATGCGTTTATCTAAAGTCAATTGATCAAATGCATTCATCTATTACCAATAAGACAATTCCATCATTTGCTCAATAGCTACCTGTTTTTGTGCTTATCTCCAGTTTTATTTTGCTCTTCCTATTCTAGACGCTATTGTAATGGCTACTGTTCGCCTGGAACGCTCGTTCAATTTCCCAGCAGTTAATCGACACTTGCAGATGGAAATTTCTGAAGCCATCACCAGTCTGCAAACACGTTACGAGCAAACCAAAACTAAGGTAAGTTAGTCTCTCAATCCGCTTTTTTCTTCTTCAGCCTTCTAAGTTAGTTCGTTATGTATTGTTCTGTGTACTTGTTCGTCACGAAGAGTGACTATGTTATTCGGTGCATTATCCATCAGAACACGCACATGTCAATTCAACTGTGGAAAACAAAGGTCAGATCGACAAGCGTGAGGTATCATGAAAACAACTCGACCAATGCCACTAAAATACAATGATGTGATAAGCCCAATCCGCCTTGTCGCTTGCACCCTTGAGCGGAAGTGGTAGAGATGGTTAACACCGACCGACATGAGATGTACAGCTTTCGTTCTGATGCCTTTCGATGTGCAATATGCCCCTTGTGATGCTATTCGTACGTTATAGTCGCCTGCCTTTTTGATCGTATGCAGACTCACGTTTACGCGTCCCAAATACACGAGATTGCTTGAAAACTACTGGGTTCTGGGTCGGACTGCATTGACTTCTCCACTGACTATACAGTCGACCAATCGATCTATAGGTTTGGGGCGTACAAGCACGTTCGTAGTGTCACGGCTCCATGTTTTTCTTCCAGAACTTCAGATTACAGCCGAAACAAACCGTACCAATGGTTGACTCCCACAGCACTTCCGGAGTAGTCGGTGAAATGTTCGTCAATACTGCGGCTGGTTTGTCCGGGATTTATTCATGTAGGAGTTTTGGTTGTGCGAAAACTACCAACCTGATTTTGATCAGAGTTGTAAAAATCGTTTTAATTGATTACACAGAAAAAGCCAATGAAAGTTGGACAGGTTGAATTACCTTTTTAAATAAAGAGGTAAGTTAGTTAATCCACGAGTGTTCTGTAGACAGCGCAGTATTCATTACGGTTGCCTCATGATTGGAATGGCCGGAGTTCAAATCCCGGCCGTGGCTATGATATGCACTACTGACGAGCTCTAATGAGAGCGAAACTCGAGTCTAGTGCTTCATTTTGAAAGAGGCTGACTGGAAAGTCTATCTGAATGCTAACGATGTGATCAAATGTGAGTGATGGTCAACTTGAAGACAGTATTCATTAATAATTTTTTCTATATATAAGGCTGTTTTTCTAATGTCTACGTTTTAATGGTATTTCTCTCACGATGCGCGCTACCCATCAGATCAGTTCCCTAGCGTTGTGGTTCCTAACAGTGCATAACCGTTTCGTGGATGTTGGCAAAATAAGCCGGTCTTGGGATGCAACCTTATCAGTAAGTATCAATAAGGCTGCGCAGAATTTAGTTTGGATTTTTCCTTACAGGTTTCCTCCTTTTGTGTGTGTGCGTGTTACGCGCATTCGTGTTCGTACTATAACACACCTGGTCCGTTTAATGCCCCGGCTAACCTGCACGTGCACAGATAACGCAGTTTTCATATTTCTTTCGGAAAGACCGGCAAGCTTCAAAGGTTTGCGGCGGCTTTATTTTCTTCATGTATAAACAAAACTGTGACAAGTGAAGCTTTACACGACGCGACCTTTGCGCGGCTTGGCCTTGTCGTCATGCTGCGCCGGCTGCAAATTTCTTCATCACTTATGTGGCAGAAGGCCCCTGCGTTATCCGGCACTCTTCGACTGTGTTTATACTCGCACACGTTGGTTTGTTTACCCAATTCGTGTGCCGCCCTCTACACTATTGATTTTGTCGGTCGAATTGGACAGCCGAAATATGCACGTATGCCGGCGTGTGCAACATACTGCGTTCTTACAGCCTGGTTCCCACCTCTAACCGTTGTGCTGGTCCTACTATATCTGCCATTTTATATCGTAACTCGAATCGATCTTTGGGCAGTGTCCTGACTGGTGTATGTGTGATTGCGTGCGCAGATATATGTTTATGTATGTGTGTGTGCGCGCGCACGGGTGCCAATTCGTTCCCCCCTCGCCATGGTCACTGTAGTCACCATCGGTTAGCCTGGTAATAATAGAACTTTGCATATGACCGTGAATCCGCTCACAATTGTCTGGTTTATTTGGATTCTAGCCGTAAAATTGTATGAGCAGAGAGACAACCGTTCCAATTACATGCTCTTCGTGATCACTCCCTGTAGCCTGCACTAATCTAGTTCGCGATTTCTTGAGGGAAAAACCCCATTTAGATTGCGCCTTTCCATAGGGGGCTGGTTTATGTATAGCACATGGGACGAGGCTTGCACCTGCCAAATTTTGTCTAATTGCTTGGGAAGTGTGAATGCCCGAATTTTTTTTGTAGATAACCCTCGTATTTTGTTTCTGTATCATAATTTCTGGAGTAGTAGATTCGGGCGTAGTCATTGACAGCAACATAGAAGTTTGGTAACGATCTTTAACGGTCACACAATCTCTAAGAGTGAGAACCACAAACGAACCCTAGATTAAACATTAGTAAAATTTACCATCAGATTCCAGACTCTCAGTATCATAGTGGATGCATGTTGGTAACAAACAGCCGAGCTGTATATGGAAGTAACACGACATCTGCGGTCACAGACAACTCGGCCGAAAAAAACTCACGCCACTACACCCTGTTACTCACTGTGAGCGTACCTTGAGAGACGAACGTCGACTAACGTACCAGAATTCATCTTCGTTTCCCTATGCCAGACTGTCACTTGTCCACTGTGCATCCTATGCCAACCGGCTGTGATATCAGCGAAATTGTCCCGCTTAGCAGATGACTAGCTGGAATCTTTAGTGTAAGATCCAATCATCTAAGTCTGGCGCCCTACTGCATCTCTGGCGTCAAAAAGACGTTGTCGAAAGGAAAAGTTTATTACTTTGCACTGTGATTCCGAACCGCGGCCTGCTCAAGACGAAAGTACCACTAGACTGGTTTTGTTCTATTGTCGTTGTCTCTCCTGAACAGTTCATCTCAAACAAGGTAATCTCGTGGGAAATTTGGCTGTTCGCTCTGGCTTATTTAAAGAGTACTCCCGGCGCTTGATCAATTGATCATGTAATTCAAATGCATAGCCTGTGATGGTTTAGGTCGCTTGCCACGTATGCAGGGCACTGTCTAACGAGACCGCCAACATTTGAGTAAAATCACGAAATGGTCAAATAACAATATGGTCTCAAAGTATACTTAAAGTACATGGATTTCACTTTTCCAGGTGAGGATCCCTTGATCACTAATCGTTATTTAGAGGCGTAATTCGAAATGACAGCGTATCACAACCCATGATATGTCCACATCCACGACGTTTCGACGGCTTTTTGCTTAAACCCAATTCATGCAGTTTGTTGTCCTTCTTTTCGTATTATTTGGGCTATTTCACGTCACTGACGCGTCGTGGGGCGGTTAGGGTCACAGTACGATCCGGTCACGCTGAAAGGATAAATGAACCCTAAACAATGACCGCAGATTTCTCTCTCTTTTCACCTGAATCATCTTGTCACTGATACCGAAAGTCAAATCAAGACCCCACTTATTTACTGTGCTCTTAACGAACTTTGGCTAAACCGGCAGCATTCCACCCGTAGGTAAGTTAGTTAGAGTAGAAATGTTAGAAGCCTACAGGATCGTTGACACCTATTCTTTACCGGATATCTGAATCTTTTCGCTGTCATTTATTTACGTGACCTATGGTTGGCGGCATCCGATTCGGATTAGCCTGTCACAGTGACCGAAGCCAAAGGACGCCTGCTCTTGGTCATCACTGCAATTGGCTTGTGCTGTACCAATTGAAATTCCACCCACACACCACATATCTAGTGTAAACCCGAAGGAATAAGACCGGGAGGTGTGCCAGTGGGGCCTTTGTGTCCAGCCGGCCAATGCTGGTTAGCCACTTGATTGGCTAATAAAGAAAGGAAACTCTTATCCCTGGGAAACTAAACAGAGAGAGGCTGCAATGACGAGATCTACACTAAGAAGAAAGATTTGTGAGGTGTAATACAAGAAGCGTCGCAGTATAGGAGTGCAGGTTAGTGCATCCCAAAGAAGATAGGGGTGAAAAGCAAAATTCTCATTGAACTATGAAAAACCAGGGAGACAATTCATCATACAATACACCAACAAAGCCGAAGAAAAGAATGGATAGAAGACCACAGACACTCAAGTTTCTGAAAGGAGAAGCGGATCAATTGTCAGCGTCCAGGATGTTGGCCGATGCAGTCATTAACAGAAGTAGAATGGATACACTGATATGACCTACCTGAGCCTAACGTACTCGCCGCCTCTTCGCCGANGATTCAGCATCAACATGGCTTCCATCTCGTCCGTGTCCACTCACCGCAGTACCTCAGTGTTCGGAACCATGTCTGATAACCGAATATCGAAGATGCGCCTCTGACACTACACACGGAAGCGGCTCAACTAGCTCACGTTCAGCTGATACAATGTCCAC
The DNA here is from genome assembly GCA_008508345.1 of Paragonimus westermani. Lineage (NCBI taxonomy): Eukaryota > Metazoa > Platyhelminthes > Trematoda > Plagiorchiida > Troglotrematidae > Paragonimus > Paragonimus westermani. The sequence continues at coordinate 71,738 of QNGE01002694.1, forward strand.
GTCTCACTGCCGTACAGCAGTATAGACAGTACCATTGAGCGGTAAACACACAGCTTCGTGGCCATCTTCAGGCTGTGACTCCTTCAGACACGCCTTTCATGACGTTCGAAAGCAGCAGTAGCCTTCGCCACACGCGCACTGAGCTCACAGTCCACGGACAAATCTGTCGACAAGTTGCTACCCAAGTAGCAAAAATCCCCGCAGCCATTCACAGTGTCTCCAGTGATGCGAATTTGAGTTGGAGTTAAACAAACAGCACCTCCATCAGGAGCAGGCTGAAAGAAGGAAAACGTCTTACCTGTGTTGATGTCCAGTCCAAACTTCGATGCTGTCGAAGCGAAGGCTGTAGCCAGACGTTGCAGCTCTTCTTCACTGTGTGCTAGCAACGCGCTGTCATCTGCGAACAGAAGCATGCGCATCCTTGAGGTCTGTAGACGGGTTGGGGCGCCGAATCGTCGGATATTCAACAGACGCCCGTTCGTCCGGTACTCCGTCTCAACATCATCCTTTCCAGAGTTCTAAAAAGCAAGTCGATGATTCGCCTGGGCGAATTTGGTCGATTCCGCCCGATCAGGTTGTTGTAGCCAAGTGTACAAACGCAAATAGGCCAGTCGTGATCTGGGTGACAGCACATCCCAGTGCCGTGGTTTGTTCAGAATATCACTCACAGAGGCCTGGCATATGCCAAGAACCAAACAAACGCTGAGAGACATTCACCCGAGTATACCTATACATACACACACATCTAAAACAAACCATTCCATTACACATGTAACACCTCTAAATGTCTGCCTATCTCCCATATATAGCTCTATTGTTTATGGTCCACTTTGTGTGGACATCTCATTTGTTGGCAAAAAAATTTTCAACAGTAACATGCCTCCTAGACGTGAAAGTAGCCAGAACTGTTACGCACGCACTGCGCGCACGGCACAGCCGTTCGGCACTGACCGCCAGATGTGCTTATCCTTTTAGATTATGCATCTTTACTACGCACGCATTGTACAAGTTGGACAACAATGTTGTCATGTTTGTGAACACGGAATGCTCCGTTGAGTGAAATTCATGCATACCATTCACTAAGTTGAATTTTCTCGCGGCTATCCAAATTAGTGGTTAAAATCCGCTATCTGACACAATGGGGTGCATCGTAATCGATGACGTCATTGCATTCACACAGTTCACCTTTCTTTCCTGTTGCTCTTTGCGTCTGTCCGTGTATTTTTCTCAATCACTGTTATAAAGAACGATGACAGGCGCCACACTAGCTTCAGGTCAAGCCCAAGGTCGTTCATGCATACTGAAAATGAAACAATGAATCTATCACTATCAGTTTCCTTGAGTATTCGTTGGAATTTGGCATTGGAATCTGTGAGTTGGTTACTACGAAGTCACGAAACGGCTTTGTGTGCTTTCAGTCACAGAGGCTACTGAAGTCACCATATGAACGAATTGCTTGTTTACTGATACGAAATCAGTTATTTGGCCTTGTACACTGAACATCACTCACACTTTATCCCCAACGTCAGCCAGCCCTCTTCGAAATGAAGCCGCAAGCCTTAGTTTTGCTCGTGATAAGAGGTCCACAATAGTACATATTCTTACCGTTATCCGGCTCTGAATTCCAGTCCACGTTGTCGTGAGGCAACCATGTTGGTTACTGCGCTAGCGATCTCACATTAAGTACGTCCGAATTATCATATGCGGACGCACAGTTACAGCATATGAGTAACGGCGATTGTATCGAGCTGTTAGTCTTCAAGCAGCATGTCTAACTTAATGTTTGCGTCTCGGTTCAGTTGATATTACTTCGAAATGTTGTTCGTCTACTTGTTTTCTCTATCCCATCCATCACTCAACCATGGTCAGGCTAGTTGTCGACGCAAATGCGCATACGGGCAAGCGTTATTACATTCTTATTTCGTGCTATCTCGACTACGTTAGCTACCGAATTATTCAATACATTATCTTTTTGTATCCAAATATGTATACCCACCTTATTAGTGAGTCGTTAACGTACCCACAGCGAACCGTCACCGAAAAGAGGGTGAGTGCGTTAAGTATATATATATATTATATATATATATACGTGTCAGCTAACGATATCCGCCGTTCAGTAAGCCCCCTCCCACTGTGCACTGAATACGGAGTATGTGAGTGAAAGCAACTCAGCTCAAGCCCCTTGTGTTGACCTGTGTGTACAGGCGTCCTTTGGTTTCAATCACTGTGACGAGCCAGTCTAGTAGAGGTTGGTACCGATCATGTTGGCTGAACTCGTCCACACCTCTGCTATTTTGTTACCCAACAGTTCGAATCAGAATGCCGTGGAGGATTTTCTGGGCGTGGCATGCCCACATTGTTCAGTTCCTCCGGATCTCAGAACCGCCCTTTGCCATCAGGCGGCCACACACCCGCTTTCGGCGGATGGCCTCCAAGTCTTCGCGGCTCGCGACGGAAACGTGACATATCCGTGCAGTGGCCAAGGAACACGAGACAGAGGAATCCCTCCTATTCCTCTCCGGAGCTACTGGATTGGCAGATGCGAACGCATCCTCAGGCCCCGGGTGTTGGCGGGATTGGAATGGACTCTGGTACCAACGCATACTCGCTTCAGCAGGCGTACAGACAACCGACGGATTTCGCCCCGAAACCAGCCTGGGACACTGGCTCTGATGAATTGGTTTCCGATGTGCCAGAAAGACTCATGCGGTGGGCATCCCAGCTGAAACGCACGGTCAGTAAAAGTCTTGTCCTATTTCACAGTAGCGTTTTTCCCATCTGCAAACTATTTCTGATCTCTGGTTGAGGTTTTACCAGTATACACGCTACCGTAATTCTGTGCGGATTTGCACTGAAGACTGCCAAACTTTTTCTGCACATTTCGTTGACAAATGCCTTCCTTAAAACACGACTGGGAAAATTTAGCGCTTTCTTAGGTGATACACTTCATTGACAGGCATTCATTGCCGATAAGAACAGTCAGATTTCAAGGAATTTATCATTTTGGAAAAGACTCTAGTAACTGATTTAGAATGATCCTCCCCCCTAACATACAAGAAATAAGCGCAAAGTATTACTCTTGTATGCTATCCCCTCAACAGTAGGATCATGTCAACTCTTCTTGTAGACTTGATTTCGATTGGTCTGGGGTTGGAATCCGAGGTAGT